>JANSTS010007250.1:0-13923 GCA_026546915.1 Sylvicola fuscatus
TTAATTAACAGATCAATAAACCGTTAAGACACCTCGAAATGATTAACTAATTCAAAATACAAAAATCTATTAATTAATTTCCAAACAATTTTTTTGGTTTATAACACGAGGATGACCTTTAAAGTCCACATTTGCTGTATCATTCTGACCTTGAAGTCGCTTACCAGTTACCATCGTATTAATTCGTGTAGTAGCTAACATTTGAGCGTAATTAAGTGAATTTTAATCATGATTTGCGACGTATCAACAAAAATTCTCAATGAAAATACGATTAATTTGAATATTTGACAAGAAAGACATAAAGTTTGAATGTTTATTGGAAAACTATCGACTTTGTGTCAATAAAAAGTCCCATTTGATGTATTAAAGAGGCAGTTTTCCACTGGTGCGCAGCATCACAAGAAACGGCACGACATTTATGATTCATTGATTATGCTGCACGGAAAAGTGAAGGTTAGCCCATTGAGGTTGGCTGCAATTTTCGAACATCCAATAATGTCATGAATCATTTGGCGGATTTGTTTAGTGGTGAATTTGTTGTCGCTGCTCATTTGGCTGACGTCAAATGGCCGCAGAGGAGCGATGCCGTTGCGGATAAACTGGAATGGATGACACTTTGGCATATAGCCCAACCGCTTCCAAGTCTGCTAACATTTAAGGAATTCCACGAGGCGTCTTCTTCAAATGAATCGTGCACATTTATTCAGTTAAATGTGCATAATATTTGAGCTTTTAAGCCGAAAAGCTTTAAACTGTGTGAATTGTGGTGAAAAGCGGCCGCTAATGGCCAGCATGGAGGCGAGATTATTGAAAAGATAACATTAATTTTCGTTAAGAGAAACATTATTATGAAAACAATCCTGCATTATGTTTCTAATTTATTTGAAGAAATAAAGAAACACTTTAAGACCGTTCAAGGCAGCCAGCGATTGCATCATGGAATTATTATAAGTATTTTTTGCACCCAAAACTTGCCGCAATAATTATGTTTTTGTTTTTTTCTGACGACTTTTGTGTTGGTTGATACGGAGACTTTAATGTTTCGCTACGACCTGAAGCGCAGACGTGATAGGCTAACCGCTGCAGCGCTTTTGTGAGTTATGGGTCAGACTCTATTTTTTTTTTCTATTTGAAACACCTCAATTGTTGAATATGAAAAGTGGGGAATTTCAATGAAAATTGTCGATGCAAGAAGAAGGAAATGACTAACCTTCTGCCGCCTTGTAACGGTTGTAAGACGTAGCGGGTAGCTAATGCAAATGTGTGCGAGCTTTTGTTTGATATTAACGTGCAATGACTTTCACTTTTACTCGATCGACAAATAAATAGCAAGATATGGCAAGCCTTGGAATTGAGAATCGCGCAATTCGTCAATGAAGTGTACCACAAACAAAATGCTGCAAAGAAAAGAAAATCTGCAGCACAAAGTTGAAGCACGCCGCGCCTCGCGCCGACCAATCTTCACGAGTTTTTTTTTTTTTTTTTAATGACAATAGCGATTACAAGTTTCGGCACAAGAAGCGAATCATTGGAAGCGAGAAAAACCGGCATGCGAATCTTCTTCATCTTATGCGGCAAATAGCGGTAAATATAAGTAAAAGGCTTTTTTTCTTTTGAACTTTGTGAGAGACCAGCTTAGATTCAAACTGAAAAGCATTGGATTGGGTTGAGATTTGTTTATGCTTTTTTCTTTGTATAAATGATATTTAAGAAAGATGTTTTTCTTTTTGTAATGGAACGTACATTTATGGCATTAGCATTTAAAAAAAACAATTTGAGAAGATTTTGTTTTAATCTAGATTACCAAATATATTTAAGGAAAACATTGAAAGTCCAGTACACGTCTAGAATCGGCTATTTTTATTTTCCTCGCGGACTTAATACAAAAGTTCGCAAGGAAAACAAAAATCCCTTTTAAATTGTATAGGCGATTCCGGCTGTGGAATTCACGACGGAAATATTCCATGGCGGTTTAGCAAATTTGGTATTTAGTTCTAGAGAAATTCAGAATTCGAAAAATAGTTGTGAAGACTGTACCTTAACCTTAGATTTTGATGTCTCCCTATGAATATAGGCATATATGTTTTTTTCATGATGTTAACAATTGAAGTGTCAAATTTAGTGGAATTGGAATTGCTGCCAAAATGTTCCAGCGGAAATTGAAGTGTATCTAAAACATTTCATAAAATTGTTCATCGCGAATTAAATACCATTGTTTAACTGTAAACTCTCGTTAAAAGTATAATTGTTTATTGAAAAAGAATATTATTTACATACCTTTTTTTTTCAGTATTGAAAATAACTTTTTAAAAACTTTAAAAACATAACAGTAAAAATGGAATAAAACAAAATGTAAAAGAAACGTTTCGAAATTGTCAAACTGAATTGAAAAAACATAAAACAACAAAAAAGTGAGTAAATAATAAAATAAATCCAGCAAATTAAAAATTAATTAAACAATTGTCAACATGATAAAAATTTAATAAAGTGGATAAATAATAAATTAAAATTGTTTTAAAACTCAATAGATGGCGCTATTCAAGTAGAACTGTTACCTAAATGTCCTTAATTACGGAATAATCGTTTCACGACCGAAATTTTTGAAAAAAAATTGTCTTAGCAAATTCCTAACAAATTCCAAGAAAATTATTCATGGAAAATTGCACAAAATACTTAAAATGAAAAACTGATATACCACACTTTGAGTGAGATACAGTTAAAAAAAAACCATTTAAAAAATGGTTTCTTTACCTGAAAACAATAAATGTTAAGGCACTAAAAATGAAACGAAATCCACATAAAACGGCTAAAGAATCACGCACACGTGACCAATGGGAACCATCAGACTTGGTAACCGTTTGATTTGCTCAATTCCTGATGCGGCACAACCGCAAATGAAAAGCATAATTATGCTCACCGAATACATCATGGCTTTATTCTACACACACGTACGAGAGAATATGTGTGAAAATTGACCAAATGACCTGAATACGAAAATTGCATGACAAACGCAGCGCGAAGAAAATATTCTCTTACCGACAGCCGACAGGCAACAGTCCGCCAGCCAAGTCATTTGCCAAGGAAACGGAAAACTAATCGATCAACTTTCAACATCGCGCCCATTTAGCATTGATAGTAATCGCCCAAGAATTTATTAGGCATCTTAAAATCGGTGTAAGGAGAAGCGGGAAGATGCTCGTGATGAATAACAACCAAATCCAAGGCGAAAGCGAAACTTGAGCGCATCCGAATGCTGGCAAGTATGTGCTTGAATCGGTTATAAATGCTGTAACGTGTGAAACTCATGTGAATACATTGCATATATGTGGATTCTGGGGAGACAATACGGCGGAAGAGATCGTCGTGCATAAATTAAGACGATGAAAAACTGCTTGTTATGTGGCCATAACCGAGAGAGCATTTTTGCCTTCTATGCAATTTATGGTTATTAGGTGGATAGACGCTGGTTTTTTTTTATGGCGGTCTGGCCTGGCCTGACTGCACTAATGTTTAGCCTTAACAATTAAAAGACGCAAACACGCAAGGTAAATTGTAGCGTCTTCTTAAGCGCGAGAAAGTGACGAGAAGGTGATAGCAGAAAGGCAAACATCAGAACATGAGACTGCTCAAATACACAAACAAGTCACAAGATTATCGAAAGTGAACGCTATTTCGGTTTTAAAACAGGAATGCACTTTGGTGCAAGTGCAACAGCATACAAGAATTGCCTCAAACGTGTGAAAAGCACGCCAATAACACTTGTGCTCGAGTACAAGTGTCGAGAATGCAAATAAGTGCATGTTTCTGAGAATTTGATGGCTGTAATAACATTCATAGAGCTTTTAACAGCAATCACTTTTCAAGCTTTCAGCAGAAAGCTCACTGAATTCGTTATGGCATTGAAATCATAAAGATTTATCGAGAGATTATAAACGTTTTTGGAACGCAAATGAAACCGTTTCGGATTAACTGCATTTTCAAACAGCTTTTATTGTCACTTTAATTTAGTTTTTTAGGTTATGTTCAAAAAATTGTCATTGTCAAAACGTTTGAAAGCTTTTAAATTGATCAATTGAATTAGCCCGACCGAATCGAATTGATTTCAAGTTAATCGAGGTTTAGAGGTGCGATTTCAAACATCTTCAAAACAGGCTAATCACAGATTAATTTCTAAATGAAGTCTTCTTCTGAGGCAATCATTTTTTTGTTTTTTTGGTTTTGTCTTGAATTATTCAAATCGTCAGTTATTCGCTTACCAATGGCACACTTTGGCACTAATTGCAACATCTTACAGCCAAATGCACGTGTCTTCGCCTGCCTTTTCTTAAATTATCAGCACCAAATTACCTCGGCGGCAGCTAATAAAATATAAAGAAAACCTGACGCGTGTGTGCCGCTGTAAGGTCACGAAGTGCACGAAAAGTGTGTTTTATGGCCGTTTTTATTATTTTTAATTTTAATGTGCATCCACACGTCCTGTGCTGTTAAAATTAAATTATTGGTTACGTTTTTATTGGTTATTTACATTTAATTGCCATAATTTGGAGGCTTTTAAACAAAAAAAAAACAAAAACCAATCAAATGATAAGGTTTTGAGACAATAAAATAAAAAATCGGTCTCATTAAAAAAAAATTATTTAGTTAGCGAGGAAAACAAAACTCACATATAAATTGCATGGGCAATTCCGGCCATGGAATTCACGACGAGAAAATAACTGATAAAATGTTCAAGTGGAGAATAATAAAAAAAAAGTATTATGAAATTTTTACACGCCAACAATATTTAATTTGCGTGGAAACTTGGCCTTGAAAATATTTTATTTAAAGTAAGAAATTGATTGAATCCTCAGCAAATGACAAATTAATCGTCTTGAATCAAATCTGTTTTGTTTTTTTTTTAATAAATGATGTTTCAATCTGAAAATTCCATAATGACTTGAGTGACTATCAGAATCGCTTAATAACAAGAAGCCGAAAGAAAACAATTTTCACGCTCACAAACATTTAATTTGGATCATTAGAACCCTCATTTCCGCATAAAGCCAACTCATTCCCAAAGGCTGTCAAGACATCCAAAAAACCAAACCAAAACAAAGCGAAAACTGACCTTGAACGGTGTGATTGAGAAGAAAAATAAAAACGACGAAGCGAAACACCGACGCTTCAGTCAATTATCGGCTTCAATTAAGCGTCTCATCCATTGTGGGGCGTTTTACTGGTCAAATTACCGGCATACCGATTCCATCCATCATCCGATTATCTCTGACGCCGCACAGCCCAGCAGCCGCCAGCGCCAGAAATACCAGCAATTATGATACATTACAGGTTGACATTGTCCGTGTGGATCATATTACAAAATTTACAATCAAAAGCGCTGCATTTACACGAAACCGCAGTCGAACAACATAATTAAAGGAATGACAAATGAGTTGAACCTGTTATGGGACTTAATGCGTGCGCGCAACTGAAGCTGGTGCGCAGAAACCGCAAACAGAAACAACAACAACAACAACGAAAAAAACGCACCGAACGACTGTGAACATCCACAGATGCCAATATTACACATTCCACACGCCACAGCGGAATTATAAGATAAGAATTTCCACCTTGCACTTGAAAACGACCGAATTAATAGCGATTGACGAGTGCGACGGCGCGCACAGCTTAAGCCATACGCGTCGGCCACGCAAAAGGCACACAACAAAAGCGCACAGATGAGCTTAACGCAGCTTTTGCAACGCATTGCCGCGACTATTTCACCTGAGAAGTTGTTTGGAAAATTGAGCTTGGTCAAGACTCAAGACGGCGAATTGGCGATCATGTAAACTAGTTTTCTTATTTCTGTCCACTTAGCCATTTCTTGTGCTGCCTAGATTTAATATTATCCGAAGCAGCGAGCTGTGTGCGCTTGTTACTTATGTTACCTGTAAGAGGTTGGCGCCTTATTTAAAATGTAAGCGATTCGGAAAACGGGTCAATAAACCCGCCACAGTTTGTAAGACGCTGCAGCGCTGGGCGGCGGGTATTAGAACCGTCGTGCACGTAGAATAGAGCAGAAACAAGCGTCTGTTGCGTATGGGCGTGCGCATGCGCGCTGCTGTGTGTGTAGCGTTGGTGCAGTTTTGCATGCAGGTAGGTGCGCTTGCTGCATAATGCAATTCACGTCATTTATGTAGATGCGGGAAAGGTAACTTCGACTATAATAGCGGCGTCTTGATGTGTTTATGGCCAGTGAAGCGGCGTTCAATTTCAACCTGGGAAAGAACTGGCTAGAAATATGCACAGTAATTGTGTCTTAAATCTGGTCGATGCAAGTTAAATTGTCTGCATAGAATTTGCATATTCTTGGCTGACAATCTTTCATCCGTCTACTGAAGGTAGACAAAGATAGGTGAAACTTTATATTTAACTTGTCTTGTAACAATTAATGGCAACTTACGACGAAAAGCAAGCGACAAAAAAGGCCGCAGCATTTTATGAGTAAAATTCAAGATGTTGTTCTTAAGCACAATAACATTTTTTTTAAATTCATTTTTAACCTTTTAAAATTGTTTGAAGTTATTGTCGAAAAACGGTTTTTTTGTTTGAATTTTCTCTAAAATGGCTTCAACGATTTTCTTAAATAATGTTATGGTAAACAACTTCAAGCGTCTTTTGACATCTGTCAGATTTTCCAAATCTCTGCAGTTCAAATGTTGGTTATTTTTGTAAATTATCCAAAACGGTTTGCCCTTTGGCAATTATTTCTTCTACAGGCCTTAGAGACACCACCAACCTTGCTTAACATGTCAAGGTCATCAAATATTTCTTCAAGATAAAAATGTCTTTAAACTGAGAGACAATTAGTGCAATTTTCATCTTAATATTTTCGTGTTTTTGTTGTATTGTAAAACTTTAATGATTTGAAAATTCGTACTTAAAAAATTAAGACATTGTTGCAATGCACTTTAAGCGTACTAAAGTTAAACTAATTAAGTATTTAAGATGTTTTCAATCATTACTCATGACGCAATAATCTGATTAAGCCAGTAATCTAATTGGAATTAGCGAGACTCCGACCTGCTGTAACTAAAGATGTACTAAGATTAGTTTCTTCTCCACAATCTTAATTAACTGAATTATTATTTTCAAGCCAAACATTAATTAGGCACAATTAGGACGGGCGACATACAGTCTAGACCAAAGCCAGCCCACACGCCACAATCACAACAAATTAGATCAAATTATTAGTTCCATTTATCCACTTAACATCGCTCCACCATCTCCAGAATCCATCTCCCGCTCCTTATCCGTCGCTGACATGTTCATAAATATACTTCCATTAAGGCAGAGATCACGCACAAACCACGCACAAGCCGATCAGATAAGCGCACTGCGCACTGCGCCGACTCCCCAGCCAGATACCCATCAGCGATTCCATGAACTGCAACTAATTGTTAAACATCGTCCGTCTGGCGCGATTAAAACGCTGCCCAAAAACAGTCGAAGCGAATGAAATGGTCACAGGAATTCAGCTTCACTCCACAAGCTTATCATCCGCCGATAATCGAACCAATTTACCATATTTTGCGCTTCGTTTGTGCTGGCAGCTCGCTGGTTTTTTGTTGCGAAAAATCGCTTACGGCCGGCCCCAAACGAGATAAACTCGCTCTGCCAACTGGCTGGGTGGTGTGGATATCAGTGGAACCGTCGCGTCGTCCCACTATATGGGTCGACTGATAATACATGAAACATATCATATAAGTATGAGCACACGCGAGTCAGACAGACAGCGATTCGGCACGCATCAGCATGGACGTCGAACGAGCGCGTCTGGGACGTGCTAATTCTTTGCCGAATTCCATGGGAGTAATCAATTTCGTTCGATCACATTAATGGCCATTAATTAATTCACCGTTTCTCGGGCTTTTATGGGCAACACATAAATTGACATTTGTTTGTATCATTTACGAAAACGGCAGGATCTTCTTTCCAACAACTGCGCCCAGCCGGCGGTTTTTTGACGTAAACAATTTGCATGGCCAGAGTGGCATCCCCCCACTCCCCCCAATCTATGCTAATTCGAAATTCGTTGACAGTGATTGCCGTTTTATGCTTATCGGCGATTCGGTCACCGAATCGATCAATTCAGGCCGAAAAGTTCGAGTGGTTTTCTGCGACGCGTTCGGGAATTTATGTAAATCACCTCGACCACGGAAATTGTTGAAAATATCAAAAAGATTGTTCTAACGGTAAAATAGTTTTTGCATATCATTTGGATCGGTAAAATAACTGCAAACGACACGTCTTAAACTTGCCACTAAAAACGACGACTAGAGATAATTCGAAGTCGCAACTAAATAAATAGCAATTACTTTAACTTATTAACTGGAAATGCAAGGAAGTAACAACTCAATTAGTAAATAGAAAGATTAAGATTTCTGCAGTGGAAAGTCGCCACATTTTGAATAATTTATTTGGTTATTGACCAATATCTGGTGGACGTGCGTCACGACAGAGGAGCATCTTCGGGTTATTGACATTGGCAGAGATGTGGCGTTAGTTTCTTGTCTTGCGTCATTTTATACCTTTGGCGATTTTTAGTTAGCAGATCAAATTCTAAGATTTTGTAGTGATTAATAGATCTGCTTTTTGTGAATTGTCGGTGGAGACTTGCCAACCTGTTGGGTCGAAAAGTCTGCAAATCTCTTTTTTGCAGTTTAACTTTACATTGGAAATGGGTTTTTTTGTCTTCAAAAGGTTTTAATAGAACCAAATAGCTTTTGGAGACTTTTCAAGGTCAATACATACATTTGTTATGGTTTGATTTTTGAAATATCTGTCTTAATGTTTTTTTTTTTGAGCTTCTTAAGACCATTTCATAGACGTATCAAGATTTAAAACTAAATAAAACATTTTTGCGACTTCTGAAGGTCAATTTGCATTTTATTCAAGGTCAATATTTGCTGAAACAACTCAAATTCACTGAAATAATTTGCTTTAATTTGATTTATTAACCTCACAAATTAGTTAAGATGCAAAAATTTGTAGCAGTAGAGACTTGATTCTTGAGAAAAAGTTTATGTTGTACGAAAGAAGAAGATTTTGAGCCATGACAATCTTGATTTAAGAACATAATTACAACAACAAATAAGTTTTACGATTCAACAAAAAGCATTTAAGTGTTAAGGTCAATCGCATAAATTTTATAAAAAGTTTAGTTTTTCAGGTAAACTAAATGCAAAATTGTTGTAACAACCAAATATAGTTGAGCGCACCAATTTAAGAGACAAATTTCAAGTCAAACTGAAGTTTCTTCTTTCTTATGAGCTCGTCTCACCTGTCCAAACAAATAAAATGCTGAATGAGAGAAAATGCCTCAATAATTAATGATGTCTGTTTGAGTGCGTCAGCCATCATGTGGGAAAACGGACGACACATCACATCACCGACATTGCCCCATGCATTAACCTTGTGGGGATCACGTATTTGACCGCCAACAACCCACAAAATGCGTGAACTAAATATTTGAAAGCGCAGCTCACCGGCCAAAAGCTTCGTGACCGCGTAAACAGAGCGCCACCACATCGGCTTTTATTACGGTAAAAAAAGCACAAAAACCAAAAAAGCGGGCATTAAGTTCGCCCGTTGCACCTTTATCATGTGTCTGAGCAAAAGGACGTGCCGAGGCATTTTGCATTTCGGAATGACGCCATAAAATGGAAGTGCTTCCAGCGGGATGAGCTGTGTCCACTGTCAAACGGCATTTTAAGCATATTAAGGACGGGACTGAGGATGGGCGACCCACAATTTAATTTGCCAAAAGGTAGTCGCCCAAAAACGGACCAGGCCGCCAAAACTGCAAACATCCAATATTTATACTCATAAGCGGCCGAAGCCTCAAACGTTTCGGCCAAATGAAGCGACGCCTCCTAAGAGGGGGATGGGTGGCTAATGGAAGTGCCAGGGATTAACTGGCATTAAGGATATGCCAACTCTGGCAAATACGCATTTAGGCGATGTAGGAGCTTAGACTTTAACGTTTCAACGTAACGTTTCTGTATTATGATAATGTGGCTATGGGCAATGAGTGTTTCTGCACTGATTAAGAGCGGTGGATTCCCTTAAGATGATTTATTGGCGTTTGTTTTTAAGTACTATAAATAATAAAGAATTGTTTCTGAGCCTTTTTACAACATAAGATGGCATTTTAATGGATTTAAAAGGACTTGAAAGCTTCCAGCAGCAAATTAATTCGATGATTATGGAGAGATAAAAGTAACTTTTTAGGTTATGAGTCGGATTACCTTTAAATTACAGTGAAATTCGCCAGAATCGAGGCAGAATTACGTGGGCGGAATGTCATAGAGTCCACAGAAAATGTCCACTCGAGGTTATTTCCACACGTGAGACCCCATTCTGGTATTGATTACACCGGAACTAATTGCCATATCTTCGCATCTTCGGAATAGCAATTTACTGGCCCTTTTTGGTGGTTAATTGAGCGAAACTTGCGGTTTCTCTAACGACGAGCTTGTAAGCAAAAATAAACGGCCATGACATAATAATAGAGTTCAGATAAATGTCCCCAAAAGCTGACGAAATGAACAAATTGCAGCTTTTCGATTGGTTTTGCATGACCAAAATGCTGGGTCAACTGTAACGCTTGAACATTCCATTCGAAATTAAATTCTACAGCGCAACATTACGGTACAGCATTTTCGAAACATTTGATTAATAATAATTGTCATTAGCCGCTATTTAATTTAATATTTGCCAACAGACAGCAGCCGATGCGAATTAAAACGACATAAAACGAACATGATCGGGACAAGTGGCAATGAAATCGATTACACTTAATGCCGTGAAACTGAAAGGAGTTCTGCCTCAACATTTTACTTATACAAATGTAATTTAATTATCTACCAGTTATTCGTGCACATAAATGTCATGAGACGCTTAATTCGCAGACATTTAACTTGATTGTATTTAAAACTAATTGCTTAAAGGCGCAAAGTGTTGCAAGGGCTAAGAAATGCTCCTTAATTATATTTTTTCTTCGTTTCTTCTTTGCTACTGAGTGCAATAAAACGGGTGCTTTAAATATTTTATGTTCAGCAATAACGTTCTTACCTTCATGTAAACAGCAGCCGAAGATGGACAATGTAGCTGATCCGCTTCATCTACTTAAACTTTGTTATGACTGTTGCTGTTGTTGTTGTTGTTGTTGTTGTTGTTGTTACCTGGAACACGAACAAAGAAATAAACTTTCGAGTTGCTAACCTTTTTCTTGTGATTTTAAGCAAATGGATTAAACTTCTTTGCCCAAGTTCTGAGATACATAAAAAAAAGTAACAAAGCTTGAAACATATTGTTCCAGGATTAATTTGATTGATTTAGATTGATTTATATTAAATGCCTACATTAAGTTTCCAATCATATTATGTTCAACCACCTGTGGGCAATGGATGAGGAGAAAATTAAATTTCACTGGTAAATTCATTTAAAATTCAATATCAATTTTCTGGAAAAGTGCCAAAAAGGACGCAATTGATGTGATGCAAACATGACGAAGCGAAATTAATTATTTTTAGAAAAATTTTCTAACATTTAAGGCTGGTATTTTTTTAAGAGTCTCTACAAATATTTTTCGAATTCCGAATTTTTCAAGAACTAAAATATACATACAATTTACATGGGAGTTTTGTTTTCCTCGCGAACTTTATACCTCTTGGTATTAGTTTTTGACCTTGAATAGACTTTTTTTTTTAAATTAATATGACCTTGAAATATGATGCAGATTTAAATGTCATGATTTAAATTAAAAACAGCTTAAGGTATAAGTATTTCAAGAAAATAATAAAACTTGACCTTGAAATAAAAAACAAATCGAAATTAACTTCCGATTGTTGTTATTTTTTTGTGGTTTATTGTTACAATTATTGTCGATATACAAATTTAAACAAGCGTGCGATTTTCGATTCCATTTTCCATTCAATAATCAATTACCCAAATGGCATGAATGGCGTGGCTTTTTAGCGAAACCTTGAACCCGCCACATTTTCACGCTACATGTCATCCAAATTGTTCGCTAGTCGATCATTTGCTGTTTTCGCGAAAATAGTTGCCATAAAGCAATTGCCAACGTTCAATTACTTATTGAATTCGTGGAAACTTAGAGACTAGCGACCAAACGTGCGCTCGCGAACTTCCAAACGCCAACTATCCAGAACAAGTCGCCGGCAAACACAAATACAAATAGAATTACCAACGTAGTTTATTCTAGACCACGATCGGAATAAGTGAATTAAGATTCAGCTGCCGTTGCAAGACGGCAAAGAAGAAACACTTAATGAGATCGAACAAACTATACCGTCAATAGATACGCACAAGATGGATGAAGAAACCGTGGCAGCCAGTCGCCGAAAAAGAAGCGGCTATTAAATTAAAACGCCATAAAACGGCATTACAGTCAAATGGGAGGATATAGCGAATTTAAGACATAAAAAGTAATTTGCTCGCCTTAGCACTTAGCTTAAGGCGCATCAAGTCCGACGGGTCACACCAGAACACGCGGATGGCTTAAGTCTGCGCCGGCAAAATAACAATTATTCGAAGGCGATGAAGCACATTTTACGGCAACAACTCGACAATGGCACATTCTGGCTAGACCCCTTCCGCTCCACGGCCACTGGCCAGACCATATAAGAAAGCAATTAGGCGAGGAGCAACAATCGCGACCGGTCACTGCCAACAACCAAACACCCAAACGGACGACAAGAAGGATGATGGCAACCACGGAACAAGAGAGAGAAAAACACGAAACGCCAGCCGAAAATTATTTGACGATAAATTGCAATTTTCCGCAACATGGAAATGAATTTTCGTGGGCGACACAACACACAGAACTGCATGCCACCGCTTTTCTATTTACATATTATTGCTGTACTTCAAGCTTCAACCGTTCATGGATGTGGATCCTCGCATCCAACTGCACATCGCCTTCTTTATGGGCTAGCAATAAATTATGTGGCTCATACATGCTCCACACATCGCCGATAGAGCAGCACACGGCCAACTCATGTGGGATAGATAATGTATCGTCGCTATGCCTATGCTGGCTGGAAATAATCACTTTTTTCCAGACGACAACATAATTGAATATTTCCCTGCTGCTTTGTATATCATTAAAATGATAGGGATACATTACAGGTGCGAGGGGCAGGGGGTAGCAGGGCGAATAATGGCGGCTGGTAGCAGGTAGTGAGAAGAAAAAATTGGTGTGGTGGGTTTAATTTGCGCTGAAATTGTGTAATGGGGTAAGTTATAGGTTTGTTAACATTTTTAGGATCCTTTGCCGTTTCAACGAGCTTGTGGCTGGCGTTTTTTTGTTGTTTTGTTTTTGTTTTTGTTTTGTTGTCCATTAAAAGATAGTGAAGGGAATAATCATTTTTTTATGCGACGACTTGGTATTTTAGAAGGTATTTTATCGTATTAATGTCAATGAGTGGTTTTATCGTTTTTTTTTTTGTTTGAATGAGTCACGTTATTGCTCAAGGACGTAATTGTATCCTTTTTTGTATTTAAGGCAGCTTATAAACTAGTATTTTGACCCATTGAATCGACAAAATTATCGAAAAGTTCTGACAATCGTTTCGACACCTCAATCTGATACCAAAAGATTTGACTTTCATTATGACAGTTCAAACCCGATTTTAATTTACATTTTTAAGCACTTTAAAAACGCCTTTTTTAAAATTAGTATCCTTTTTAAAAAATAATATTAAAAAATAATAATTTTTAATTTACAGCGATATTTTCGTCGGAAATTTAGTTTAAGGCTTTAATTAGTTAGACAACAATTTCAAAAACTGTAACATTTTAAAATGATTTATAACATGAAATTATAATGCAGTTACATAACTAAATTTAATTACGATTTTA
>JANSTS010007257.1:0-13890 GCA_026546915.1 Sylvicola fuscatus
TCGTGTGTGTTTGTGTGGCAGCTATTTTTTTTTTGGTTTCCCAAAAAAATTGTGTGTGTTTTTTTGTTTTCCATTTTTGCGGAAGGCGAGAGTTGTTTTGTGCATTCCTAATATCTTGCCGTTTTATTTGTTCGTCAATTTTTAATCGGTTTTCAGTAATTTAAAATGTTTAAATGTTTGATGATCTCTTTCATTGTAATTTTATGCAAAAGACTCAAGTGTGGCCATTCTCAATTATGTCATTTTCACAGTATTGAGTCCAAATATCATCACAAAACAACTTGAATCTTTTGTTTTATTATATTTGCTTAATGTTTTTGTTCGACTTAAATGTTGGGTGATCCTCGCTGTCTCAACTTTAATGGCTACTCTTGAAACGATCTTTGGCTATAAAGACACGACGGAACACGAATTTGCACCACGCGTCAAACGAATTACGATCCAGCCAGCTGAAATGACAATTCCGGCGTGTGGTCCGCTGCTCTTAATGTCCCATATAATCCGGACAGCAGCTGAATCGGTGATCGACGGATTGGCGTGCGCATGCGCAATTCGTTGTTGGTCAATAACAAAACAAAACAAAAACG
The DNA here is from genome assembly GCA_026546915.1 of Sylvicola fuscatus. Classification (NCBI taxonomy): domain Eukaryota; kingdom Metazoa; phylum Arthropoda; class Insecta; order Diptera; family Anisopodidae; genus Sylvicola; species Sylvicola fuscatus. The sequence goes on from JANSTS010007257.1 coordinate 588, forward strand.
AAAAAAAAACATTGGCGGCTAATATGATGTGGAAGACATTAAATTTGTGCGATCGACGTTTTGTGCGGATGGTTTGTGGCCAACGTTTGGACAGTGAGTGCAACAGTAATTGATGTTAAAATGAATTTTGGGAAGTAAACGATCACTCACAAATTTTTATAGTTACTTTTTAATTGCTGACTATTAATTTTCAAGAAGCATGAAGAAGATTAAAGTGTCATTTGAGTATAGTTGTTGTTTTGTGTTTTTTGTTTTTTTTTCTTATTTACCGATCAATGCTCTGGACATCCGTACTGCCACTGGGATGGTAAGACGAAACTTTGACGGCCAATTCAATTAATTGTATTCGCTCAGCTTTCTTCGATTTCTCGCCGTCAAAAAATTTAATTTCTCTTTTGTCACGATCACTACAATTACTAACCGTAATCTCGCCTGACACTAATTATTTTTTCGTACAGTCATTTACTCGATCATAGCTGGCTTGCTTCTGAATTGTCGTTAAGGTGTTGTTTTTTTTTCTTCTCTCTTCTCTCTCACCTGTTTCTTATTCTTATTTTTGTAAATTGTTTAATTTATCTTATTATCCAGCCAACAACTTTATAAAACACTTTATAACTGAATTGCAGATTTCTTGTTTCCTTCAGGATCTTAAATTTTATTAATATTTCGTTTGGTTTTTTTTTTGCTTTAAATATTTTTTTTTTTTTTAATAATTTTTTCGTTGTTTTTGATTTGCAACCACTTCACTAAATCACAGGCGCTAATTCGCTCTACTGATCACCAAACACCACCGGTGAGGACACACACATGTGAGAGCATACAAATAATCCAATAACATTTGTATATTGAATCCGCATCAGGCAGATAACCGAATGCCACAGCAATTATTAAAATTCACAATAATAACAAACAAATAAATAATTAGAAGAAAAAAAATCACTAAATAACATTTGCAGCAGATCCTCGTTTACAGTAACAACTGATTCACTTCACAGCACAGCACACGAGGATGACGACGTTGCCCATACAAAGTCGCTAAGCGATCACCGATCTGGAGACGTCGAGATATAGAATAAAACTGCATGAACCTGAACACAATTTACATCGAAGCGTGGTGATACGTGCGGACAGCCCAGGTATGTATATCAATTTGTTTGGAAGCAATTGTGGAGTGGGGTTGGTAGCTGTATACCTTTAAGACAGTCAGCCAGCCAGCGATCGCGATCCCTACACATACTCGCGCAAGTGTGTATTTGAACAACAGCGAGAGCAAACGACGCTCAATGTATATAACGATTTTGTTTTACATGACATGGTCGATGAAGATCTTTTTGAGTCTTGGCATTGATTTTTAACATAACTTTTTTGTAGCCAACTGCAAGATCCTTAAAAAATATTTTAAAGAGGAAAACTTTGTTAGGGGTTAATTTGTTTGTAGGGACAATTTTTTACGGTTTTTATAATAAATGATGAAAGTAATTGTTTTTTTTTTGTTTTTTTTTGCCATTAAAATCTGCCTTACGGTGAGTAAACACTGTTACAGTTTAGCTACAAGGCGAAATTCTCTCATTTAAACATACAACAACAAAAAAATCGACGCTTGACGCTAGAGAGAGAGTAAAAAATTGAGCGAACCATAGCTCCACCTTTTGACAGTAAATGGCTCGTCTCGATTGGTAGACGCTACAGGTAGATCCGCCCGATCTTCACACACCTGTTTGTAGTTAGCTAGGCTTTGACGCTCTCGCGGTCTCGTGACCATACCATACGTTACGCACCGCGATCGCAATGCATTGCGTCGTCGATGTTTACACAAACATAGCTCAGGTGTGGTATATAAGAGCACTTATTTACTTCCCATTTTTCTTTTTTTTACCACAGCGGACTGATGTGCCTTGATTCCGTTGTGATTGCTTGAAAATGAATCGGTACGAAATGAAAATGGAGATCACAAGGTTCAACGATCGCATAATGTTTAAGTATATTCAGCCGATTTTTTGTTGTTGTTGATTTTTTTATTGTTGCAGCACAAAACATAAAAAACAAATATATTTTCATTTGTACAAAAGTCACTAAAATGTAGGAATTAAAGATGAGCGAACAGTGTGAGCTAAGTTTTGATCATGATACCAATATCCGCCAATCAGCTGGATGATAACAAATTGGCCGCGATCACTGAAGCCCTCACCGGCATTGCACACAACACTAAGCACTCGCCAACATGGACAGTGACGTTAGAGATCAGTGATCAATGACCATTGAGCTGCGCCAAGTCTGACGTCATTTTATGCCTGAAAGGTGCTCGATATGCCCAGCTAGGCTCCCATACGAATGTGCATATTGGAACATGTGACGTCACTGTGGTAGGCCGTCCTTTGCAATGTGCATTCCAGCCAGGAAATTCGTACCGCCAGGAGTGCAACAAGTGCACGTGTGACGACTGTATTATTATTTGAAGTTGGTGATCTTAGACGTTTACATTTTATAGAAAACAATTATTTTATTTTTACATAAATATTATTGGACTTAGGCAGAATCAAGATCATTAAATTTACTGTCAAAAAATGTTTTTTTTTTCTTCTATTTTTTAACTGTTATTTCTTTTACTTTTTCTAAAATCCTAGAAACGACTAAGACTAAAACTTTTCTGAAATTTGTTTTTCATTTTGGATTGTCCTTGCTAAAGGACACAATTAGAAGGAACCTAAGAATTCTGTATACAAGCTCATTAAGTGAATCGAAAATCTTGGCGTTTTTAACATATTTAAGTAAAGTACACCTGTAGTTGAGCTTACCCAACCCCGATATTCCTATACTGTAGCACATTGATGATCTCCACAGGTGATAAACACTGAAATACCTTGGCCCCATTCTGATCTTAAATCTCACTCAGTCCCAGGCGCACAATTCCCATGTACAGATCGCATTAGAAGCCACACAGAACAGCCAACAAAATGTATTCAGCAGCGACCTGATGCCAGTGATACCACAGCACGAAAACGTGTCTGGCAAATCCCTTTCAGGTTCGGCGCGAGCGCAGAGAATTCGCCTCGGCTGCGCTGCCAGCGCACACATCGCGGCCAACAGCCATGTAGGAACATGAAATGTTTATGATAGTTTTATGAATTGTGCAAATTATGTTCCGAATATCGTTGAAAATCTTCTGAGTTACGAGTATTTCCGCGCGTCTCACAGCTAACTGCTAAGCGAGTCGCGCGCGCGCGCGCGCGCTTGCGTCCCATATGCACATACTCGCCGTTGCACATATATTTTGTGCCAACCGCCCCGATCGAAAGTGAAAGCATAATCAAAGCGTGCAAATCATAATGTTAATAACAAGCATAACTAGCAATACATGGCCAATATAATGTGTAATATGGCAATCTCTACTATCTGAATGTTGTAGGAGCAATGTGCGAGGCACAGCGCGCTAATTCGCGCGACTCCATATGACGCGTGACGTGTGCACGGGCCTAGGGAGGTGTCGGCTATATACGGATTGGGCAATTACCTGGCAGGAGGTTGAGAGATTCGTATGTGATGCCTACCAGCGCTAAGGTGTTTGCAAGTGGACGGCAGAAACGCTAATCGCTGTCAGCTACGCCAGGCAATAAACATGACCGCACATAATCAGGTAAGCGCATCCGCGGAATTCACACTAGTTGCAGGTAGTGTTGCACTTTTCCTATGCACTTTTTGAGCTAAATATTGGGAGGACACAGAGAGAGAGGTCCAGATTTTATAGTTCGTGTCAGTAATACCGATTTTTGGCCTTGAAATAATTTTCTTTTTATGGATTTTTTTTTTAAGGATTCAGTTTATCTATAAGCAGGAAAGATTTTGACGCGTCCAAAAAATGATGACAATGCAGCAATTGAATCATGTCATCTGATTGAACTTGAAACGTTGCGCTTGAACTCAATTCTGCGAGTACGCGCGGCGCGACGCCGCGCCGCGCCGCGCCGCCCAACCGCCCTGTCACGATAACTACCGCGCATAATCGATGTGTGATCGCGGAAATCGCCTAGGCGAAAAGTTTCGCGCGCCACTCTCTCGCCAAAAAGGCCCACAAGTCCACAGTCGATGGACGGTAATTTCACATGAGCGCGACTACATCTATCGCATTCGCGCAACATATACGCTGTGTCACTATTAATTCACTTGCATCGTACTGCATTGATATATCGCATTATTTTATGTAGAGTAGTAGTAGCATACAACAAATGCAGCCGTGCAATGCATATGTGCATATATCGTTTATATGATTTAGTTGTACTAACAAGCTGTAGCGCGCGTATCTGTAGCACAAAATACATGCATTTATTAGCGATTCCCTTTAGCCGCGAGAAAACCCGCCATATGAGAGATAACAGGCACAAAGGGGACAGATTTATGTAATGTGTTAGAAACAGTGTTCTGGCCACACATTCAGCTAAAAGATGCAAAGAAATTTGTTTATACAAATATGAAATACCGCGTCGGTATATGCAATTTCGAGCATCGCTGCATCGCCGGTGATATTCTGGTAGCATTTATGCGCTTATGTTGAGGCATTGTGGAGTGTCCAACCGTCTTCCGATTTTCTTGTGACCAATGGCAATTCTTGGGGATCCTAGGTTCGCGTAGGATGGCTAAATTTTTATCCTATTTTCTATTAAAGAATTGTGAAAGACGATTGTTGCACTTCTTCGGCATTGGTTCGTTCAATTTAAACCTCAACACCTGAACCTCGCCACCGATTCCCATCTGCCTTGATTCCTACCACCTTTACCCAATAGGCTATTCTTTGCCATAGCCATTCAACTGCAGGTACAGTTAAAAAAAAAAAAAAAATACAAAACGAGACCTCGTGCACACTCGCACACGACAAAGCGCAACTATTTAGCCTACACCGCATGCGCACTGGCACATATGAGCAAAACATTTGTTATTTGGTGTACCATCGACTGGAAGCGAGGGTACGGGCTTTAGGTTCAGCGAGGAGCTTCAGGTTCTGGTAAACGCGCGCAATTATCATATGCCGGAGGTCTTTAGCTACTTGCCACTAAATCGTTTAGAGAGTTTGCACAGAATACGACCGAGATTGAACGAAAATTTTTCTTGCCGCTGCCTTCTACATATTTATGCTATATATATGCTGCAGGCTGCAGCACAACAGTTTCACGTTGCCATATCGCTGCAATACGATAAACGGCAACATTTTAATGAAAATGGACAAAGAGCTTTGCGAAAATATGATAATGCAAGAAAACGCTCGTGCAGAAATATAAGTATGGATACGGTTATTGGTATCACTAACCAAGACGAGAACTTTATTCAAGAAAATATTTCAAATTCTATAAAGGAATGTGTTTTTTTTTGTTCTTGTATAAAAATATTTTGTACAAACAAATGGGTAAAGTTCCAGCTGTTCTAATCTTGAACAAGACTGAAGATGATTAAATGATTTAAGATTTTAGTGGTAAAATGCATTTCTTATAAATTTACTGGGACAATAAGTAAAAGGTTGTTTTAAATATTTTTTTGTTGAAAATAATTCAAAACAAAAATGAGACAATTGAATTATATTATTGAAGATATGCAAATTTGTGCATGAATAAAACAACTGGTCTGATGCACCCAATACATAAATGTCGGGGACTTCAAATCAATAATTAAAGCAAGAGGACTAAACTGCCACCAACATTAAGGAAATGACCAAGAAATCGCAAGACTCACAGATCTTGAGAGGAAGTGTCACGTTACATGATTCGGGTTCCACCGACATGGCATCGTCCACTGCAATTTTTAACGAACTAGCTAACAATAACCAAATGCAACATTACATATTTATACAAATATTGTATGTAAACAAGGATGTAAGGTAATAATTTATTTAAATGTATTTATTTAAAAATATTCCCCTCACCTCTCCATCTCTTGGAAAATATGTAAAGAAAGCACGATAACCTGGCATTAATCTCGTGACAATTTCTCGTGTTACCAAATCACGTCTACCTGCATAGGTGCTCGCGCTTTTATGCGGTCATATTATCGCGATGCACAAAGTGCACCATCACATCACGACAAGGCCTCACAATAAAGATACTGGGCCAGACAAGCTTCGAAGAAAAGTTTCAATGTAGATTACCAGGTAGATTCCACATGTAATTAGTTAATTTCAATACGTTTTGAAGGGGTGGTTTTTAGGGGTGGCAATTTTAGTTTTTTAATCATTTATGGTATTTAAATGTTTTTTTTTGCGTCAAGTAAGGCAAAAACGGTTACATTTGCTGTAAATCTTTAATTCATTTTTTTTTTTAGAGTATTAGAGCTGAGTTACAGGTAACAATTGACACCTGCAATAATTTAAATTTTTTTTTTAATTTGCATGTGGATTCCTCCAATGTCATAAAACAAATATTTTTTGTGAAATTAAATTGTTCTCAATATTAGACTTTAAAATGTGACTGTTGCTGTGGGCCTTGCCGAGTCGCACCATATGCTCATCTCTTCCAGGACAAGCCTAATCTAAGCATTAATCCGCCGACATATTCCGATTTAGTGGCTGCAAGCATCCGGAATATGCGTTGATGGAATGCACCGGCTTTATATAAATCACGAAATAATCACAACGGCGACGAAAGGAAGTATTACAAGAAAATTATAGTAAAACCCTTCTTTAGACACTTAACGCGTCTCTAAGGTGATTATTAGATCGTTTATGTGGATTCTGTACGGAAAGGAGGCATAGGAAGGGCGAATGATCTGATGTGGCCCAACATTTGTTTGTGGCGGGGCCAACATTTCCTAAATAAGACACACCATGAAGTGTCTGCAACGGTGATTTACTATACCTTCGACTCACCTGTATTACGCCTACATAACCCAACATAATTAGGGATTAGCTCACACACATTGCGGTGTGCACAACAAAAGGTGAGCGTTTATCTGGTTAGATTCCCATTCCAACTGACGTAAATGCTGGCCATTCGTCGTTCGGTTATCATCTTGTATTGAATGGCGAATCTGGGCTTTTTTTGTTTGATTTGATGCAGCATTTATCTGGGCTGTCTTCAATACAGTTTAACGGCGTGCAAGACAGATCCGCGGATAATCGCGCGCGAGATGCTCCATCAAGAAGCACATCGAAATGAGTTAGTGCGCCTTAATACGGACCAGCACCGAACTTTTGTTGGCTGAGAAATTCTCAGACGTGAGGAGCTGCACTGAAAGCTCAAACAATAAAAGACGAATAGTTGTTGTGTGTTATTTGAATTAATTTATCGCAGTGTCTATGGAGAGAAATGTTTCAATATACCCCAAAAAAAAAAAAAAAAAAAAATAGGAAAAAGAAGGGAGGGAAGGAAAGTGTGCTTTTGCTCATTAAAACGAGGCAAAACAAAAACGAAACGCCAGCAAGGTGAGAAAATCCCGAATCACTTGCAAGAAACACGCGCGCGCAGCTTCTTCTTCAAGAATGAATATGATGAGCCGCAGCCAACAACAGTGGTGGACGGGATGAAAAGCAGCCGGCATGAATAACAAATGAACAGTGGCCAACAGGTAAAACATATACATTTGCCAGGTAGGAAAAAGATCCACAGAAATCAATTGTTTCCGCATTCGATCAGTTTTAGAATTGTAGAAGTAAAGTGTTCTGTTGGTTTCTGATGAGAAATCCATTCGAATTTCATTTTACTTCCGTTATTTACTTGAATTTTCGGCCGTCTGTTGTTGTTGTTGTTGTTGATGGCATTGTCTCGTTGTTTCATTGAACAACAACGAAAGAGAAAAAATTCCATCGAATGGGATTTTTTTAAGATAAAATGTATACCACTAAGTATATTGTACATCTTCTTCTTCGTCTTTCTTCAGTTCAAGTCTTTGCCGTTGCGTGGATGAGCTTTGCGGTGCAGCTACCCCTCGCTTCCACCACATCTTTGGCTGTGGTTCCGTTGTCTTTTGGCCGGCGGCCAGTGAATCGGAACGATCGCACAGATCACAGTACTTGGCGTGCCATACTGGCAACTGATCTGGCCCGGTGTTGGTACCGGTATAAAGTCAGCGCTTTCAAATGTGACCGTTAAAGTTTATTAGTTTTCTTCGGCTTAGGCAAATAAATCAATCAAATATAGGCATGACTTGACACTTTCGGAAATGAATAAGATGTTTGAGGGAATTTCGTTGATTTGATCCTCTTTTTTTGATTGATTTATTTATCGAAGACAAAAGTGCCTTTAAAAAGGATGGTTTACGTGGATTCTCATTTTTTTTTGTCAAGTAATCAGAGTCCTTAAAGAAAATTAAGAAACAATTTTCTTAGGATATGACTGTTGAATATAAAAACTAAGCTAATGACGGTAAACCAACTTAATGTCAGGTGTCAGTACAGGTGAAAGATGCTTCTTAAAAAAAAATTATAGAATTTCTGCAAAAGTCAAAGACATCGATGGAAACCAATGCCCACGATCAGAGCAAACAATTGAAACTCACATATGTCCAAGTCCGTATCAATTACAACATAATGCACATGGCAAGTGGCAACCTATGATACAATATTCAGCAAATGCATGTAGGTGGTGCATACAGTTACGTCAAACCGGAGACCTCTACATAAACTTAATGCAGCGCATGCGCATTTGTTAAATCGCCAACAACAATTGCCAGGCGTATTGCCATTCACTCGAGTGTCCGGCTATGGAATGCAAGTCCAGATAAGCCACCACGCCGCTTAATTATCGTGACAAATGTTGACGCATGCGCAGCTCAACGGTGTTTATGTAAATAATTAGGTGGAGTGGCACTTTCTCGATTGGTCATTGGCATCCCAGCAGATGCCTGAGCCACTCCATTTATCCAGTAGAGTCGAGAACGGAGATCCTTGCCGGCTTCTGCTTCTGCCACCAAACATACAACAACATTGGATTTGGCGCGCTAAAAACGCGAAAGCTGGTGGCTGGTAATGACGCGGGGGCGCAGCCGCATTGCTCAACGTGTTCCATTGCACTTGTAAATTACAGTTTCACAAGTTTAACATAACTGCAGCACAAATAACATATTTAGAGGGAAATTAATACAACAAAAGCACAGAAAAGTAGCTGTGCATTATTTGAGTGCATTATTTGTGCGCGCGCAACTTATTTACTCGCACTTGGTGTACCACCATCTTATCTGTCCATGTTGGAATTGGATTTGTTTCTATTTATAAAACGTTAATTTATTATTTGTAAACTGTAGCAATGCAGATAAGTTGCAGATAAACCGAAAAGCCAAATGAATATTAGGAATTGTACAATTAATTTGGAATTATTTTCATTTTGGTCTAAAGTAGTAGTTTTCTGCTCGCTCGCGCTCTCTCTCTCTCTCTCTCTCTCTCTCTCTCTCTCTCTCTCTCTCTGTGGCTTTACTGTTGTTTTGTGGCTATGAGGATTTTTTTGTTCAAATGCATTTTTGGGTTTGGAAAGGAATTGGACAGAATATTTGCAAAGCCAGCCAAATCAAGGCCTAAGTTGGAGCTTTGTAGAGTTCAAAAGCGATAAGTTGCGTCAGACTGAGTCTTTATGGGCACAGCTCATTCGACTTTTGGTTGCAATCAATTGTTACTTTGTTTACCTATTTTGCTCTTGGAGAAGACTTTTTATATTTGAAAATATTTCTATTCATTAAATCTCTGTTGATTTGTTTATAAAAAGGATTAGGTTGAAAAAATTGAGTTGTTTCAATTTTTGGCGCATGTACAAAAGTAATGCAAAGGTGCTACACCAATATTTTTGTCAAATCATTTAATTTCCTTCTTCAAAAAAATTTGCATCAAATTAATCTTCTTCCTACTTTTCTTCTTTTAACAATCCAAAAACAAATTTTGAGGTTAGAAAATAAAAAAGGTTTTCTTTTCGAAAAACAACAACAATTAACCCTATCTATGTAGAATTATACAGATGTACGTTTTAATTATTTAAATATGTTTATTTAACTTAGCTGCAGTTATTATGCTTATAAATCATGTTCAAACGAATAAAGAAGAAGAAAACAATCACGCTCGTCTTTAATAAACTGTAAAGTCTAAAATCATGGCAGCATTAGAAATTTTCTCTTTGCTGCTGCTTTTAACAGATTTTATACAATTTCATATGTTGAACTTCAACTTACATTATTTTAATGTTTTCGCTATATTAAATATGCTCAGTGGTTGTTGTTGTTGTTGTGTGTTTTTTATATCTCTCTCCATTTTCCCATTTTTTTTATGTTTTTTTTGTTTTTTTTTTTTTCCTCTTTTTTTTTGTAATGCTGCGTACATTCTCGGCATATATGTTATTATATTATGGCGGCTGCCGCACTGGTTTCGCCTGCCCGCCCTCCGCCGCGATGGTTTAATGTGGTACATCGCCATGTAGCCATGTATGCTACATACGTGTGGCTGATGAGGAGCTCTATGAAAATGATGGAGCCGCTCCGGTGATCACAGCTCTACAGAGCATGAAGACACGAGCCATATGTGCATAGATGTACAGATATATGCGCGCAATCTCGACGCTGTGTATATTAATGCCCACATTATACCATACATACGCTACATACGGACTCCGGTACGGTACCATCTAGATATAGCCATAAATTTATATGGTTAGACTGTATGTGGAGAGAACACGCATTTATTTGTGCAATTAAAAGAAAAGCTTGTTGTTTTTTGTATTTTCTTCTTCTTCTTCTTCATTTTCTTCATCCATTTTTTTCCCCCATTTGTTACTATTTACTATATTTTGTATTTTTTTTTTTTTGGTTTCATTTATGGTAGAGCTCTATCTCTGTTGTATTTGCGTGAAGGTCTTTCTTTTGTTTCTAGCTGTCGTGTACTGTCGAGATTTTCCCTCCAGGTCAACAGTACCGTCTCTGGCCAATCGGAAACCCCCTAAATTTGTGGATGCACGACAATGGGAACATCGAACCAGGCAAAATCAGTGCAACAGGTGTTCTGACGAATCTACTCCAATTTCATGGCAGGCTGATGTGTTGGAAGCTTGCGACATCCACAATTAGCGCGACCCATCAGCATGCTCCTTGGAATCTCCTCTTCTAACCAGGATGTTTCAGATTTTTTGTTTTGTTATTTTAATTGCAACTGCATCGACGCTCCTAGTTTTTGGTTTGTTTTTGTTTTGTTTTGTTTTTTTTTCAATTAACATCAATATCGGAAGCTCAATCATCCGGCGGCATGTTAGTCCCCTCCCACATGAGCCATTGATAGATGTCGGGCGGACACACAACGACAACTATCTATATGTAATATTAAGGTGTGTCCCATATGATAAAACAGTCTTTTATTGTCTTTTTTTATTTTTAACTTTTAATATGTCATCATTTTCAATACGCTTCAAGTAGTTGGCGGCGACTATGTTTTAGGCAGTTTTTTTTTTGTTCGTAGTAAATTGAATGATTGTATGTATTTCCAAGTTTGGGGTCCATTTTTTTTGGAGAATTTTTTTAGCATCTTAGATTTTTTTTTTGTACCAAAATGCCAAAACTTTACTTTTGTGTGAAAATTTCGACTTTGTTTACGTTGAAACTTTTTTGTGGGTCCCACCCACCAGTTGGCTTGTAAAAAAAATGCCACTTTTAGTGATTTCATTTGTGTAATGCAAAAAGTAGGAGAAAATTCAAGAGCAAGATAATTGCTTGTGAACAAAGTATTTCCTGGTAACAAATTTGTTCAGACCCCAAAGTTTCATCCAATACCGAAAATTTAGCGGAAAACAGATTTCTGGAACGCTTAGAAATTGTATTTCATGCAAATAAATTGAAGGCCACATTAGCGCCGCTCAGCTATAACTGTAAAATCTGTTTGCTTCATATTTTTGCCATAAAATAGCAAAGAGAAACCACAAATAATTCTGCGAATTGGCTGTACCTTCAATTGAATTTGTTGTTTTGGCTGCAGCTGGATTCAGACACTCTAATTGCTTTAGGAATTGGGAAAAGAACAACATTTTTATATTTCAGATGTTGACAACCTTTTTCTTTAAATTACCAATTTCTAATGTTTCAATATTTTGCCATAATTTTTGACTTCTGTCATGTTCAAGTTAATGTTGTCTCATTTATTAATTAACCTAAAAAATATGTTTTTATATTGTTTAAAAAATAAAAAAAATTATAGTAATTCTTGTTAGAGAAAGTTTGGATAGTTTTAAGGTTAAAGCTGACAATTTTTCCGTTCCAAGGTTTTGTTTTTGACAAGAATCTCATTAAGAAAATTAAGGTTTTAGTTAACAAAAAAAAAAAAAATGAATGTGGATATGTCTCCACATTTACCCTCTCATCAGCAGCACAACAAATGCGCGAGACAATGCGCTAAGTACAGCACCGCGGTCCGCGACACTCTATAGTGCATCACAATTTGTGCTTGTATTTCATTCCTTGTGCGGCACATATTCCATAGCCACATTAGCGTATATGGAAAAACGCATCGAACCGTATTTCCTTGACAGTTCTATAAACAACAAAGATCGCAATATAAAAATTCATGAAACTTATTCCGAGTCAGCTCACTGAAGGTACGACTGTAGCTGCGGGTTTTATTCCCTTATTAATTTTGACTCTTCCCTTTTTTTTCATTTCTTTTTTTTTTCACCCATTCTTTTGTATGTGTTTTTCTCTCTCTGCATATTTTCGCTTTTTATGTTGCTTTCATACATATTTTATGGTAAACTTGCGGACACAGTTGTACCTCTCTCGCTACTATGCTGCAAGTCAAGGAATATACTTAATAGTAGCATGTAGTCAAATCAGTTAGGTGGACATTAAAAACAAAAACAAAATAATATGTAGAAAGTTATCAAGAAACACATAAAAACGGATAAAACACAATCAAAAAGAGATAAATAAAAACTTAAAAAAAAAGTAAAGAAAAGTACAGCAACGGGTGACGGTGTCTTGGGCCGGATGTAGGGGGCAGGCGACTACTTACAATATTGTGGCCAGCACTTAAGTACAGAGATTCCGCTCTTGGGTGATTCCCCAATATAGAATGATAGAACTGACCAAGGTTAAACTTTTTGAAAGATTTCATTAAGATAAAAACTAAAAGAAACGATGACTAAGGCCTTAAATTTAAATGTCAAACCCACTCTTTGATTGAAGGATTATCAAGAACCGTTTTTGTTTATTTAAATAAAATGCAATTATCCTAGTTGCAATAATCCGGAAAACAAAAACAACCATTTAAAAGAAGAAAACTTATGCTCAATTTATGCAACACCTCCAGCGCGGTGAGGTCACTCACTACCTCTAACCATATCACTGACATTTTGCATAACTTTCATTG
>JANSTS010007260.1:0-13870 GCA_026546915.1 Sylvicola fuscatus
TCAAATTTTTACACGTATCGTTTGAAGGTTGGTACTAAATGAAAATCATATGGAATCATATACGAATACATTTATGTTGAGGCTTTTATTCTATTATTCTATTCATATGTATGGAGAAAAACCTATTGAAATCATGAAAAAGAACGACTTGACGTGCGTATACGATTACCAACCACCCACCCACCCTTGTGGAGGGTGAAGCCGCTGTATACGTGAGTGGATATAATTTAACGTAATATAAAGAAGCAGTGTAGTATTAGCGCGCGATTTTTTTTGGGAATTTTTTTTCTATCTCCTCTGTTTCTTTAATAGTATATTTGAGCAGCGTGGGTGGCGTTAAATAATCTCGGAATTTTTATACGATTGCCAGATAAATGACGATTTTATGTGGTATTTAAGAATATACGAAGGGGTTTGGCTGTCAGGAGCGGACATTTAATGAATGAGTACCATTTTCTTTCTTCATAATATGACTTATATTGTTGAGAAGCGGCGCGATTGCCGGGGACCTTCACTTGTGGGATTTGCGGCCGGAACGTGCGGAAGAACAAGCCCTCGAGATGATGAATTAATTTTAACAACATCTCATGCTTTCTATAAGAAGCTTTATAATTACCATAACTCATAGGTATTACATTCGGATGTAATTTGACAGTTATGTGGGTTTGGTCTTTTGTTGGATTCTGGTTTAATTCTATATCAACTTTAATAAAAACATCCATTCCACTAATTTTGAGAAAATTGTCGTAAAATGAATAAAGTCGTATCATTAATTTGTTATTATCGGCGGTATTCTAAATTTTAATTTGCTCTGTTTTCGTTTGCGAAAAGATATTTTGTCGTAAATTACATTCAAATTCAATTTATTTGCGCGCTCGGGCTGTGGCCTTGGCGATTTGGGAATGCCTTTGCGAAACGTGACGCTTTTCTAAAAAGTCGTAAAACTGATGAGCAGCAAGCAATTTTGGCGAGCCGTATAACGAACGCGTTTTGATTAAGCTTAAAGTCTTTTGAGATGCTTTTTAGCTAATTTTCAATTCTATATTCCATTTTTAGTAAATAGGCTCGCTGCAGAGGGTTGAAAGGTCGAAAAGTGTATATTTAAACGTATGTATAGTATAAGCAAACAAAAAGCAACATTTTGTTTCCCAATGGGTTTCTGGAACGCTAATAAAATTGAAATATTGCACAGCGCGTATTTCATCAACGGATATTAGTTATTCTTTGAAATGCAAGAATAAAATTCAAACGAAAAATGACATTTTATTACTTCATTTCAACATTTACTTTATCGGCATGTATTTAATATATTTTTTTGGTTTGTTTTGGTAAAGTATATGCATAATGTATACATTTTTCTCAACCCCCTTAGCACACAAAGAGCGCGCGCTTTTTCATTCACAATTTGGAAAATCATTGCGAAGAGCTGTATGCATACTCGTACTTATACATGTGAATACTTATTTGTGCGAACAAACACTATACGATATACACAAAATGACAACAGCATATAAGTATTTTGCACACAATACCAATTCAGAAAAAAGCACCCACACTGCGGAGCTTTCAATATTCCCAACCTCACCGCAATATTCTGCATAATGTTTATTCTAAGCCAATTTCATCGTCCCTTTTTTGTTTGTTTCCAAGTTACGTAAGTTTATTTGCCACAATGTCTGTTTACTTCTTACTCTTATTCTCAGGAAAGCCATGCATGAATATATGAACAGTTGCAGAAGTCACACAATATATATATTATTATAGACGAATTTCTGTAATGAATATGCAAGCTTGACTGCAGTTTTAACAGCCTGCATCTTAAACAATCCACGTCATGCCATCAAACGTCTGATGATTTTCCACACGACTCCCGTGAATGCATTCGACTGTCCCATTTCTAAATATAAACTTTTCTTTGTGATTTTATCTCTCAGTTGGGAGAGAGAAAGAGAGCGGTTAGTCCTCGCCATGCGGCTTTAATGGCGAGAGCTTTTGCGCAGTGGCGCGATTTTTCTGGACAAACATAACAATTGAGCTTTGCACGATTCTCGCTCGACTTTCGTCTGTCAGTAAACAGACAACTTCGGAACGGATCAGATCGTTCATTTATCACTGGTGCAATTGGTATTGTGAAAACGTGCTTTTTGGCGTGAACTGGCCCAGAAATTTTTAAGTGGTTTTGCAGATGGTTGCCTCCACGTCTATTAAATTGTTCACCCCTTTTAGAAAACACATTCATTTAACCATATTATTATGTGTTTCTATACTTGTTATGGTGAATTTATTTATTGAATACATTTGAACTACAAAAGGATTTTCAGCTTTATAGAAAAGAAAGACTTATTTATAGTCACAAATAAAATATTTGCATAAAAGAAACAGTTTCCAACAAAAGTGAATCGAATTTAAATAATTGCATACAGAATTTAAAATTCATGTAAATCGCAAACAACGTACAAACTCTTGACCTGCATTTGTGGTATACCTGATGAAGTTTTGAGTGCACTTTTTTATAAGTTGTTCGACATTGCATCGGTCTCTGTGACGCCTGTGGTCCAAATAAACGAATTAAGCAATTCATGAGTTGTTTTATTGTATGTTGCACATAATAATTATACAAAAGCTGCGCTAGTTGGGTTTAAAGATAAAAGTTTTAAAAGAACACAATCATGACTCTTTGTGGCTGGCGGAGCATGGTGAAGCGGTCAGGTCGTCGATGTAAACAGAACAAACATCAGCCAGAGCAATCTCGTCTCAACGAGAAAGATGACGACGATGATGAGGTGGATTGGGCCCAAGTTGGGCGAGAATTATCAAATGGCCATAATGTTTTGCGTGTTAACACGATCGTCGTTGAAGAACATCAGCAGGAGGGTGGTGTTGGTGGCGGTGGCGACAAGATGGAGTCGTCCGATGCGGCTAGCCGTGACGGCGGCGATGGGGCTGTTTCTGTAGCCGTTGATGAGTTAGACGACGACGGTAAGAAATGTGTTTTATCACTTACAAAGTGGAACATATTTCATTCAATTTACAATTTCTGACAAATTCATTAACGTGCATATAAATTGAGTATGTGCGATGAATTATTAATTTAGATGAGCACTGCGTCGTGTGAATAATCTACATTAATCATATTATGATAGCAACGTATACTTGATTATTATTTAATATTAAAATCACTTGAGCATAAATATATGTGGCGCTCCCATGCTGTCACGTCGTTTATCTTAATTTCATTTGGATTATATGGGATTATAAAAACATGATTTGATGATAATTCCATTAAACGGCAAGACTTTTGTTCGTCGTTCGAAAACGGTCGCTATTTTTGTACTCGTAAATAATATATATTTAGATTATAGAGTTTCTGTTCCAGCTTCACAATTTATGATTTGCACTAAAAGCTTTATAGCGTGCTTAAAATTTCATGCCATCACTCCTCGCTGTTGCTATTCCCTGTAGAACCACACGGCTTTGTTTATAGTGGCCGAATACGGCCCAGATCGTTAAGAATCATCTCACGAAGACACAAGTCGACGCTATCCTTTTGTATAAAGATTATGTCACATTATTTATGTCTATATATATAAACGCTGGACATTATATTTTATTGCAAAGAAGTTCAAATGAAAAGCTCTTATATATGGTATACTTAAACTGCATGAGTAAGTTTTATTGTAAAAAGTTTTCGTCGACAATTCTTCGGTTTTATTCTTAAAGGACATCTTTTTCTAACGACAGGAAACTGCTTTAAGACCGGATACGATTTGTCGACTTTACATTTTGATTTGACATGAAGCTTTTTTTATGTTGCGTTCTGTTTTATGTTGATCAGGCAATTATTTATCTGTTTGAATAAATGAAAATCCTCTCGGCTGTGCACGACAAATTGAATACTGGAGTTGAGTAGCACGGATAAGAGGCGCGCATCCTTTCGGTGATAATGACAGGGCAATCGCTTTGTGTAACATAATCATTTTGTTCTTCAATTAAGGCGTTTGACACGTTGATGATCTCATCTTAATTGAATTCTGTGAGATGTTTGCGGTCGTCCATCGTGTTTTTAGTCTAATGACTTACTTATCATTGCGCTGAAATGTCTCCTATTAATGACCTATGGTGATTATATACTTTTGGTCCTGTTGAATGATTAGAACTCATGTTTTGTTTCTGGTGAGCTCATTTATATTATAATTTCGCTGACATTCTGCACTAATGAGTCTCCTTAATTAATGTTGTAATTGTGAGCAGAAAAAAGCTCTTCTGAAAGTCATTACTGTGAACGAGTCGGCACGAATACATGCATGAATGCGGCTTAATATGTAGTGCATGTCACATTGCTTATGATATAGAATTAGGTCAGTTTAATTTCGAGGGATTTAACAAGTAGACACGCGTATTGACTTTTGTCACTATGCACTCGTAAAAGAATGCCATGTTCACGTACATAATATGGCCATTGTTTGATATAGGTGTGCTTGCTACGTGTGGATGGAATACGTAAAAACTGTACACATACACGAATATGTGAAGCCTTACTATTAGTTCTGGCTGTTTCTTATATACATTTTGTAGACTGCGACCCTTTTCCCAAACATATAGAATCGGCAAACAAGTTGATGCCGCATATGGCAAGTGCTGGCTACATGTATGGTGCCTATACAGATTTCGAGAAAGGACTTGATGTATGTTTTTATCATCACAACGTTCGTCTCGACACACAACGGCATCAATTGGAGCTTTCTATGGACACGCCATTAAATGAGCTTTAAGTGTTTGTACAGACCCATGTTTGCGTTTACGTTAATGTTTGACTCGACGCGTCGTGTGCTTGATATACACACATTAAACGTTATTCGATGCTGTCTTGTCGTTATGTTGACTCTATTTGAAGAAATTATGTTAGTGGAAACGAGAAGAAAGAATATACCATCAGCCCTACAAAAGTTTTGCGACGAGAAGCTTTCCCTTCGGTGCACATTTGCATTAAATTACGTCGTTTGCATCAGATTATGATGATATATGTTGGCCAGATTGCTAATATAAACACCACAGGTTCATTATACTCAGCATAATTTATTCATTGTCGCATATTTTTTATATGATTTTAATGCTTATTACGCTTTAAAAGATTTTTTTTGTAATTATTATTACATTTTTAGATTTAAAAAAAATTGTATTTCCAACATCAATACAAAATGATTTTATCTATTCACGATAATTAATTAACATAAACAAACAAACATTGTTGGTTGTTGTTTCAATTTACTACCCTGTCTAATTATTCATGACATGGGGGCTAGGGAATTACTATTGCATCGTAGCTGTAGGCAAATTGAGTGTGTCCAGTTAAGTCTAATTGGGTCATATAGTAAGAAACAACAAGAATTGCTGTTTCAATTGGCTATTGTTGATTTTCTGATACATATCGAAAAAGTTCCCATAGTTCTCTTAACTCATTGTGTATATCCTTCAAACTCGTTAAGGATAGATTAACTGAAGTTTTTTTCTTGTCTTCAACTACTTTAATGGAATCTTTTGTCTTTATTGGACAGTTCCCTGCTCATTCACTTAACTTTTATTTCTACTACATATTTGGTATACTTTTTGAAATTAAATTCTAGGAATTAGCTTTTACAGAAAGCTCATTTTGTTGTAATTTATTTTAAAAAATGTCATTTTATTCTCAATCACAATATATTTTCAGCATAAAATGTGCACTCTGTAAAATTTGATATTGAGTTCCATGGCGCCAGAAAATGCAACTCACAGAGGTCAATCTATTGTTGGTACGAATTCAATCTCTGCAGCATGCAGGCCCATGTCCACAGCAGATGGATTTTAAGAATTCAGCGCACATTTCATTGTTGAAAGACATATCTTGTCGTGAACATAAGTACATTCAACTGATACTCTCCATAAAATATTTATTTTCTTGTTTAACAATTCTTTGTAATTGAAACCTGCAAAGAAAGAGAAGGGTTGAAAATATTTGCACTCAATTCACTGAATGATTCATCCATTCTTTGTTCTTTAAAAACGTTGTTTAAATCTATGAATTCATATGCGGATTTTAAAAGAAACGAAAATTATTGTAGCAAAAAACTAATTAAAATTTCTATATCGTCAGTCGTTATACAAATTTGTTTGATTGCTTGTTATGTAACGTAATTTTAATTTGAATTATTTAATTAATAGATTTGTATTTAAATTTGTTCGTATTATATAATTCCACCCAAAAACAAATTAGGTGTTCTGACTCTCAAACACCCTAAACTAATAAATAGAAATGACACCTGCCGCAGCATAATTCGTTATTCGTCGAAAACAAATTTTGGATTATAACCAATTTGTTTGTTTATTTATTTTTGACCCAATGGATTTACCATATGTGATTAAATTCTATTCTCTGAAAGCTTTACAAAGCGGATGAAGTATTAACGTCACTTGATCGATTTACTTTCACTGCCCACAGTTTTTTAATAAATTTCATATTTCCACTTTTTTTGCAAATGCAATTTAAATCAAATCATATGTTTGAATTGTTAGTAATTACAAAGTGCTAATTCATTTTTTTAAACAAACTTCTTTCAAAGTGATGAATCTAAGAGCAAACCATACAAACTCAAGTATTACATTGTTGTACTAAGTATATGGACTGCATTTTCATATGTAGTGCTATGTAAACTTGATGTGAGAGCAATTTCATTTCGAAAAAGCATGCACAATGCAACATCTCGTAAATATTCTGTGTTTTATAGCTCTATTTTGTCAGTTTGGTGCTCAACTTACATCATAAACTTTAATTTACACACACAAGTACGTGCAGAACGTGCTTTTCACAGTATAGCAACTAACTACATAGATGCATATGTATATTAAAGAAGTTATCCCAGGACAGACCAAGTCCTCGTCTATATGTTATGTGTCTGCTTAAAACATAGCGTTAAATACGGATTTTCTGTGCAGCCACACGAAAGCTTTGCGGTAACACATCCAGACGAATAAGACGACAATGTTGTGGTTGTATTCTAAGTAGATGCGGTACTAAGCCCGCGTAATCTTGAATGATATTGGTAAGATATTGGAGCTTTGCTAATTATTTGAATTTTGACTGGAAAATTGCATTTTTAATCAAAGCGTTTTTATTTTAATATCTTATAATATATTTTATATTTTACCGTTATTCTTGAAGATAAAGAACAGTTTTAAATTAAAATTTATATTAAGCAAAGCTCCTTCCTGTTTCAACAATTTCTTTTCTCAAATATTCAGCACTAAAACCCGTACGATTTTCGTTTCAACAAAGTTAGAGCGTCATGGTGAAACATTAAATCACCACAATTCCATTACCATCTTACCTCACGATTCAGTTAAATTGACAAGAAACTGCAATGAAACGAGGTGGCGTGTTTTAAAGATGTTTGTTTTTAAAAATAAATTTCGACTCACTTATCGCGTAATTGTGCGACCGGTTCCACTTAAACTTTGTCTGCCATACAAATCGCGAAGTGGCACTTAAACTTTTCAGTTATATTCCGGTTGCCTGTTGTTGTTGTCGTCATCGTGGCGGAAAATCTACGATCATTTGGCATCCTTATGTCTCAAAGACTCGCATATTCGTTGTCTATATATATATATTCATGTTTTACATGCACCACGACGAGCGATGCTGGCATATCTCAAATCTTATTCTACAGTTCAGGATGCAACTTTCAAGAATCCATAATAAATAAGACATTAACTGTGAGGTTGAAGATGGAAGTTCTTACTACTTGCTCGAAACTGCACATATGCATAACTAGAACTTTATTCGAATTTTCGTAATATATGTCGATTTATGTTGAATGCTGGGTTTTTCGTAACATCAACCTCGGCATCATGTGCTACTTACTTTACTCTTTGAGAATTCCATTGAATGTTTAATGACTACACCTGGTGTTTTAATTTTGGGAATACTTTTAGTTAAAAAGTGTGTAACATTAAAACTAATTAATTCCATGTTTAACTTTTCGTTTATGGAAACCTGCAAACGTGGCAGCGTGTCTTCTGATGTCAAACCGAGTAGCAAATAAATCAAAGCAACGGCTATGATAAGGTAGGGGTGGCTTCACAAGGAGAAACGAAAAACATCTAAAAAGGGATGATTCTTTTAATGAAAACCAAATTGTATACATTTCGGTTTGATGGATTGTGTTGATTAAAATTTTCGTAATAGAAGCCTTTCATTTGATCCATGTATTACCATCAGGAGGCTGTGTTCACATATGCAGTGAAAATATATTCTATTTCGAGCGAAAGCAACTACAGTTTATTGATTATTCAGTGTACTGAAATTTGTATGATTCGATCGAAAAAGTACCATTCATCAATGGACCAATTTAAAATAGCATCGCACAGAAAAGGGATGCTGCGACCCAATCAACCACTGAATAGGTCAATTTGAAGGATAAATGTTCACACATGCACACACACAAATGCGCTGTATTAAAATAACAGGACGAAATTGAAAGCCCTCACCTACAATTTACATACTACATAAATTTACAAATTCAATTTGTGAGCGTTACTTTCGTTCCGTTCGAAAACATCATTGTGGCGCCTCTTCAGTTGTTCTCACTATACATAGCCTTAAAGATTGTATATAAGAAGATGAAATGGCTGCTTTGAAAAATACGATTAAGGACGCCTGACATTGTGACACAAGAAATTTATTGACGGCGACGTCTGGTCCATGCTGGAATCAGCCGCTAATTACATGGGGCGTCTTCAACTGTGCGAGCGCGGGCGGACTCGAATGTCAGTACTCAGTACATTAATTTGGGCTGTTTCGTGTAATTAATCAATTTCCCTTCGTCAATTATGTTCTGCATTGTTGGGCGCAATCTGTGGACCAGTTTACCTGACTAATTATTCACACGCCGAACAGCCAATATATAGGATGGGCGGATAAATAATGTGGTGTCATTCATTTGAAATTTTAGCTTTAGTGGTTTGCATGCAACAAATAAGGGTTGGATAAGGACTTTAATTTTGCTACAACTTGGTCGCATGTAATCTTTTTTTATAAATAAAGTTTTTTTTTTTATAAATCAATTGCAACCAATTTTATTTGTAGAATTGCGTGATACTGATTAAGATTAATGTTAAATTAAATGTGTTTTAAAGTCTTCAAAACTAAGTTTTTGTTAGATTCAGAACAGAATGAACTTTCAGTTGTTTAAAGAAAATCCAAGTAAATTAAGTTTTGTGAAGAAAAAAAACCTCATTATCCAATCAATGGAGAAAGCAATGGCTTTATCCACACCCACCCTTGATGAAGATTATGCTTTCAGTTTTCTCCCACACATATGCTGCGCCTTTTCTCTGTAAATAAGGGTAGGTTCACGAGGAGTGGAACAAAAACACATACCATGTGAGTTGCGACAAATTGTGTGCGACTTTTACAGATTGCTGCTTAATATTATCAATTTAATTTAATGCTTCTTTGTTATATATACCTTCAAATACACATAAAGGTAAATGGCGCGTGCTGAAAAGCTATTTCGTCTGATTTGTGAAGTATATAATACATTTATATACATATGGATAAAAGTACAATATTTATAAACAATATGTTTCGATTCAATTTCTTGGCAGAATATCTAAAAAGAAGTGCCCAACATAAATTAAATTTAATGTAATTGCGTATCGTGGATGTTGCGATGCGATTGTTGTGTATAAGCTCATTAAAAATGTATTTCGCGATTGACTACATATTTACATACATATGTATGTACATGAAGCATTCGCTCTTATTTGACCCCATGCTTATGATATTTGCAGTCGCCTAATTTATTCATAGACTGTTTGTAATTCAATCACGCTTTTCTGGTTTGTATCATTTGATCATGATCCGTGATTCCGACAATGTTTCGGTTGTTCATGGAACTCAATCTTAATTAACATCATTTGTCTGTTTTCCATTAGTATCTTCATATTGACAGCACCTCAATGCTATAATTTGCTTGAGTATATGTATAGAAAGCTATTTTTAGCTTTCTACGGGAGTGAGTTTTGTGTGCTTAGAATAAACAGAGAAAACGATTAATATCCTGTTTTTATAAATGAATTTAAAATTATGATTTATGAGTTATGAATCAATCTCTATAGAACAAATCACATTAGCATTTTTGGAAATCAATGAACAATCTATTAATAGGTATCAGTGAATAGTAGCAAACATATTTCCTTTTTTTTGTGACATAAACGTAATTTCCACATTTCTAAAATTTGTCAAACATGTGAAATTTTGTATTTCACGATGTTTAAACCTGAAGATTGAATTTTTTCGGTTAAATTTCTTTTATTATGTCTAAACATAACTGACATTTAGGTCGATAAAGCAATTAGTTATAAAAGTTTGCAAAAACTTTTCTCGACTGCTCATTTATTATGTCCTTTCATTCTTCACGATTTCCTACATATTACATATTACATATATGTACACTCCTTTTTGCAACCGAATGATTTCCATTGTCATTTATATCAACTAATGCTCTTGCCGGCCGTTTTTTCCATGTCCATACAAGATTAATATCATCTCCGCCTATAGTTACATAATAACATACATACGTGCATGTTAGCACAACAAAAGCTTTTTTTGATTAGTATAATAAAAAGGGATGTATGCCGGCTTTTCTCAGGATATAAAAATGAATGATGAAGCTGAATGTATCCACATCCATTTAATTTCTCACATGTCACACCTACAACTTCCTTTGCAAATGGCCAGAGCGATTACATTTCTACGTGCACAATGGCAATTGCGGTAACACATTTTTCCAACATCTTTGAGACATTTATGCTGTGTAGGATTGCTATGTTTAGAATGTCTTGCTGTCAGGATGCTCTTCTCTGATTGCCGTTTTATAATAATGTCGTTTATCAAGTTTTGAAATTGGCAATATCACATATTTTCAGCATAGTGTGACTTTTATTGATTGAATATGTATGTGGCAATAAATATGACAACGTGTCCTGAGCTAACAAATCAAGGATTGAATTTACGTAATGCTATCCTATTCAAGTATTCAAGTATTTTGAATGAAACTTTTTTTTTGCAAATCCTAAATAAAATTTAGTTTTAACAAAAAAATAAATACATAAAAGTAAATTTAAGGATATTAATTGTTTCCTTAACAAATTAACCAAGAATAATTTTTTCCTGCATATACAGTTAAATTTCTATTTGGAGAATAACATTTTGCATTCTAAAATTTATTTTTCACTTCAAAAAGAGTGAGGAATTTTCGGAAAATATTAAATTTAAACATTTTCCATTGCGCCTAAAGGAAAATAATATTCGTTACTCGTTTGGTTGTTTAAAAATATATGACACCGCAGAAAGTAAAACGAACATGATTTTTTTTCCTTTCTCTTTTTATATCATAAAAATTACATAATATTTCAAGTTAAATTTGATTTAATGTTCCGAAATAAATAATAATAATTTTACCCGGTGAATAGATAAACTAACATTTAAAAAATCAATTTTACATATTTTATTGTAGCCAAAATCTTTATTGTTTACGGCAAGCTACCACCCCACTAAATTTTACAGTTAATAATAAAATAGTCAGAAGCATGCTCAGCATTTTCACCAGATTATTAAAAAAAATTTGCACATAACAAAGGTGTACATGATTCTATCTATTTCTCGCCCTAAGGGCAACCAAGCATTCTAAGCAGTGACAAGTTGTCACTAACAACGATTATTTACAAAGCATACGAGATTTGTTGGTTTTTGTGTGTCTAAAATTTGTGGCGAATACACGCAAAGCTTTTGAGAGGGGCTTCTGTAGGTTCAAAAGCTAGGCGTCAAAGTGTGGTAAACGTGTTTTCAATCTTCAAACAGCAAAATACGATGTAATTGCCAGTCCACCCTTGTCTAAGTTCAGATTTTTATTCAAAAGAGCAAAGTACGAGCTGGCGAAAAAACGGTGTAATTATAACGACGCTGCTTTCTGTTTTATTGCCTTCATAAGGAGTGTACACAAAGACTTCAGACGTGCTCGAAGGTGTCGGGTGTTACGGCATGATCTTTTAAATAATGGAGAAACTTTTGCAGTTTTACAAAATGTTTGCCTATTCACAGTATATAAACTTGCCATCAATAATATTGTTTTATTGACAATATCAATAGAACTTCTTACTTATGCTTGAATAATTTATCCGCTTTTCTGATAACCACCAGTACCACTTAGGTCTTTGTTTTTCGCATGTAGCCTGAATGTCGGCTGTCAATCGCATAAAAAATTGATATTGACGTAAATTGAAAAAGCGTAATGTGAAATTAATTGGTAATTGAAAGAACATGCCGCCCTCGTGAACATAAGCGCGAATAATTTATCCTTACAACAGCAAATCATCAGGATGAATTGCCACACAATTAATCAAAATTCCAATTAAAAGTTATAACAAAGTTATTTTTAAATTCCATGACCATCACATTTCAATCAGAATCGCGATTCCCCATATGCATCTGTTTCAATCGTGGATTTCTGCAAGAAACTAAAATCGTATCCTTTTTGTTGAAATGTCCATCGGTCTTCATTCTGCTTCGTTACATTCTGCACTGGAGCCCAAAATGTAGGTCAATTAGTTTTATTCTGCACGAAATTTGTTTAATGGATTATGGAAGGCCGAACAAAAAAAAAATGTTAAAAGAATCTTTTCCAGTTTCCCTTAGAAGTGCATTGAAGTGAAAACCACTCGACGACATTTGCTTTCCTTTACAATGTATTTATATATAGAATTTTCAATGACGACCATGTGAATAATTGAAAAGCCGCTCAAATTTGAATTACTCTTGATATTGCAGGCAATCCACGTAACAAATGCGCCTTAAAGCCGGGACACTCGTTGATGGATTGGATTCGGTTGGGTTCTTCGGGAGCCGATTTAACTGGCACTCGTGGCGCTATATTTGCCGTCACTCACACTGAACTCGCCAAACACTGCAAACAAGATGACGCCTGGATAGCGATACGCGGCAAAGTTTACAATGTTACACGATACATGGACTTTCATCCGGGCGGCATTGATGAGCTGATGAAAGGAGTCGGACAGGATGCTACGAAAATGTTCGACGAAGTACATGCCTGGGTGAATTACGAACAATTGCTGGCCAAATGTTTCGTGGGACCGCTTCGCAACACAGCCACTGTAACACTGCAGCCGACTGTTACCAAATCAGCAAAAACATCGCCGACTAATGGTGGGTTCAAACCACCACCAATGCTCTCATTATTGAGCACGTCCGCCAAAAATTTAACAATAGGAACTAGCTCCCAGGACCTAGATGCACCCATAGAAATTATTCCGCGTTTCGACTGGATACAAAAAACCGCCGAGCTTATTGTTGTTTTTTACACAAAATCGTTGTGCAATCCAGGTTTGGTGGTGGAGCATGTCAGCGACACTGAAATTGTTGTGCGCATTTTGATTGAGCGTACCATCCACGTGTGCAGCTTCCAAATGGCGAATGCGGTACAATGGCCGTGCAAAGCGCGAATTTCTTATGAGTCTGGCAAAATAGAGATTATTTTCCAGAAGTCATCACCAGCCCTATGGACCAATTTCGGGCTGTTGGACAGACGAAAATCCACCGACTGGGATCTGCTGTCGGTGGACTATGATGTTGTTTCTAAAACGGACATGACTTATGATTCCTTTGGGATTGTTCTAAATGCTTGTAAAAAACGTATCCTACAAGTGATTCCGATTGGATATCATGTCAGCATAACTGCACAAATTGGAGGTACTATTTATGTAAACCTATTTTCATTATTTTCTTTTAAAAGTTTATTTAATTTCCTTTTATTTTAAT
>JANSTS010007267.1:1168-13806 GCA_026546915.1 Sylvicola fuscatus
TATTTACTAAACCAAAATTATATAACATGCTAAATTAATTATAGCGATGAAAGTTAATGCACAATTGATGAAATGTAGAGCAAATTGTATAATGAAGCTGAGTGGAGTCAAAGCCCAGAACATTATCCATAAAATGTAAACATTAAAATATTCATGATTCATCAATATTTTACTATAGGAATGTGTGAGCGAGAGGCAACAAAAACTAATTTGCCATCTATTATTACAATAATTTGTCAGTAGCATGATGTCATGGCATTTTTTGCAAGACCTTTTTGAATTAACAACAAGATGTCATGTTAGATTTTCAGGATGAGTTTGAAGCTTTGCTTCTATTCGCTGGCTGTCGTGTGGGCAGTTAGCATATTCATAGACGAAGTGCAGGCGCAACAGAATCGATTTGTAAGCAACACAAATTGTTGCGAGGATTATTGCTATCAATCAGACATCGATAAGACCCAGACGAGACATTTCGGCTCCAAGACGGCTTACCAAATAGCTCGATCTGGAGATTCACATCGGCAGTATATTGTTCCCAGTTAGTGCTTTTACTGCAATTGTATGTCCAACAATAATCTAACTGATCTGTACGCCACTTATTTTGTTAGAATGCACGCCAACTAAATTCTGGATGCTGTCGAGACATGGCACAAAACTGCCCAATGCTAAAACCATCAACGCTTTGCGCGAATTGGAAGAACTGCGAGATGAAGTCATTGCCAATTACGAAGTGCGTCGATCTAAACCAAGCTCTGGAGCCATGTGTGAATTCGACTTGGATCTGTTGCGACAATGGCGATGGGACACAAACATTACAACCGAGCGGGCCGAATATTTGACTGTGCAGGGATGGAATGACCTGAAGTTTATGGCAAAGCACTACAAATCGATTTACAATGACATTTTCAGTAATGTTTATTCTGCAGATAAGTACAAGGTAAAAATCTTTGTTTTTCACGGAAACGGGAGACGATAACTCCTCTGTCATATTTCAGTTCGAACGTACATATACGCAACGCACCGAGGCCAGTTTAAAGGCTTTTGTGGATGGACTGTTTGGCGATAATGCCTGGGACTGGCTGCCGCCAAATTCTAACAATGATACCAAATTGACAGTGAGTACACTTAAGAAACCATAATCGCCTTTTGCTCACTAAACATTACATTTAGCCGTACAATAACTGTCAACTGTGGAAGGATCAAATCAGAAATCTGGAAGAAAATTCCAACTCAGAGTACATGAAGTTTATTTCATCGCCCATTTACACTCAAACTTTGGTCGACATCTCGCGTCGTCTTGGCTTCGTCTACAATTTGCCAATGACAAAGGTGGAAAACATTTATGACGCCTGTCGATTTGATCAGGCATGGTTCCTCGATCGCACGAGCGCCTGGTGTTCTGCATTCACTGAATCGCAAATAGATATTTTAGAATATGCTGAAGATTTATACGACTATTCCATTAACGGTCACGGCAGTCCTATCAACTCCAACGTGGCCTGTCAAATTGTCGCCGACTTGGTTAATACCCTGGACAGTAAAGCGGATCCTCCAGTTACCGTCAAGTTTTCCCATGCTACTATGGTAGAGCTATTGCTGACAGCACTGGGTGCAGCCAAAGACACTATTCCATTGCGTGCCGACAACTATGACAAGATGAAGCATCGCAAGTGGAGGAGCAGTCAGCTGGCGCCATTCGCTTCCAACATAGCAGCCGTCCGTTATGAGTGCGTATAAGGAAATTCGAATCGTTATACCGAAATTAAATTAATTTTTACTCTCTTAAAAGTTGCCCAGAAGAGGAGGAGTCGGTTAAGGTGATGTTCTTCCTAAACGAGAAGCCTATCCACTTTGATTGGTGTGCAGTTGGTTTGTGCAGCATGTGGGACGTCAAGGACCACTACAAAAGGTTCACTGGCGGCAATTGTGAGGAGATTTTCTGCAGCACTTCGTCGCAATCTCATATCGTGTCACAGTTGACAATCTCTTTACTCGTTCCTGGGTTGATCATTTTGATGCTTTGGGCGCGTTAAAAAATATGTTTTTAAGTGCAGATTGATACGTTCTGCAGATCTTCACTGATTACCTCTAGCTTCTCAGTTAATAATTAACCTCAATATGTCGAGACTTTGAAGAAACAAACAAACATCCCTAGAATAGTTTAAGATTCATTAAATAAAATACTTTTTGATTTACTTAACCACTCTGAATTATTTTATTTATATAATAATTAATAAAAACGATTTATACAAAAAAAAAACGAATCATCTCTTTCTTTCTTCATTATTTACACAACATTAGTAAATTTTTACTTTTTCCTACAACTTGTTTTATGTCAAAAATATAAAATAACTTCATAATTACGTTATAAGAATTATTTATCATACACCAAACTAGTACTGCAACAATGTCAAGAAGAGTCTGGCTGCTTTAGCGGCAGCCAGTCCAATCTCAAGACTGAGTAGTGGACTCAGTGTATTCCTTAAACGAACAAAGATTAACTATAGTTGTGTACAACACACACTTTTTTAATTAAATCCAAACACAGTTGAAAAATGCATTTTTAAATCTATATAGGTCCTCCATTATAATTTAACTAAACATTTCTATCAAGTCTTGTTTCGAGTCAATTCAAGCAAATCATGAAAATATGGACAGAAACGTGCGTCTTATGTGCAACAATTACAAATTTTCGTTAACAAACGTATGTCGTTTGTGGGCTAGCATAACAAGTCTTAATTCATAAAAATATTCACTTATGTTAGGGGCACCGAATCCAGAATGTTACAAATGTGTAAATTTCATCAAATGTATGTTGCATGGATGTTGATTTTTTGTTTTTTTTTTAACCAAAAACTTATATAATTATCAGTAAATATTTCTTAAAATTAGATAGCTTCAAGGTACTATTTTCCAACACAACGAACATTTTCTATTGTAAATAAATCGTCTTGATTTAAGTTAAATTGTCATACGGCATTGCCGTTTTACAAATGTAAAGCAGAAATTTTAATCAAAAAAATATAAAATTGCAATAACTTCCATTCAGTTTGTGGTGCCCGGAATTAGTGTCTTTTAAAATGATTTTAATCTATTAAATTCAACTATTATTAAACTAATATCCAATTAGGTATTAAATTGCAGCCCATTGTCTATTAAGATTTGTAAACGAATTCAATTCGTGTAGCAACTAGCAACGACCAAAATCAGATAGCATAACTCGTCCAATTTCAATACCACAACTAAAATCTACAAAAGTTATTAACGACATAAATAAAACAGAATTACAAAAGTAACAAAGAAAGATTGATTTAGTTAAAAAATCAAAAAAAATATATAAAAATTGTTCTAAATTATAAAAAATAAAAAAAATCAATGAAAAGTTGCAAATTGAAATTACACGTCGTTTGGTTGCATCAGATTGGGAGTTGCACAATATTTTATACGATTTAAAAAACAAAATTATTTACTAAACAATGAGACAACTATCAATTTGTAATGAGCGTTTTAACAGCACGAAAAACTTTCTTTTCACATGTCTTAAAAGAATTCGTTAAGATTAAGAATTATTCACTGAACCATCGTAAGTTTGTCCTTAAAGTATTACAACTAAATATATAATTGTGAACTAAATTAATAAAGAAGATCGCAATGTCTTCAAAAATTACGCAGCTCGATTGACTCCAAAGAAAGATAATAATTAATTAAGTATGTTTGTAGTAGTTTCTGACAAGGTTTTAACATTAACATGTAAATTGTACTTTAGAATGTCAATTAAAATTGTACACAGCATCGTCGGGAGCTCCGCTTCAATCAGTTACATTTTATCATATCCGTTTTTAAACGTATTGGGGCATAGTTCTACATCATTTTATAAAAAATATTAATCACTAACTATTTAAAACGTAAATTGATGTCGTTTAGTTTAATGGTATGTACAAAAATAAATCTACACCAACGGTGAGCCGTGTAAATTGAAGAGATGACGGTTTTATTAATATTATATTATTGAAATTATACACTTAATGGAGTTTTTGTTGTTGTTGTTGAAATGAAACAATTTACAAATAATGAGGAAGAGGGGGCAGGGAATATAAGAAAATATCAAAAATTCAAAATTCAATTCAAATTGAATGTAAGGGTAAAATTCAAACTGATTGTCTGAGAAGCATCCAAGAAATTATGTTTGTGTTTTCATAATTGTTAAAAAGTTGTTGTTGCTTTGGCCAAATTGACCAAATGAACAATTCTAGTACTAAAATGACTAAATAAAATTTGACGAATGAATTGCGACAACATTGCAGGATGCGCACCAGAAGCAGATGGATTCATCGAGTTTTACAAAGTTTTAACGTCCTACCCTTAAGGTACGGCATTTCCTCCTTACAACTAGATTTAATATAATAATTGTGTTTCATTCAATTCATTATTGTGAAAGTTATCCAAGATTCTAAGAAGTTAGTGCGTAATTATAGTTGATTACGATTATTGTTGTGACTTCTTTTGCCCTTAAACTTCAAATAAAACTTGAATGTTTAGCACAAACTCTCTTCCTTCGGCGGTAACGTAAAACAAATCGATTGAAATTGAAGTTTTGAACATTTGTAAGCAATCAATATTGTAAAATGTTGAAACTGAATACGGGACACGACTCTAAAACTTATGCTATTTGCATGGAAGGCTCTTCCACGTATTCAGCCAGGCCTTGCGCCACCAGTTCCTTATTTATGAAGACAATATTCTGTAGAAAGAGAAAACGTCGCAACATTAGTATCAACAAAACAAGAATTATTCAACTGAGAATCA
Organism: Sylvicola fuscatus; assembly: GCA_026546915.1. NCBI lineage: Eukaryota > Metazoa > Arthropoda > Insecta > Diptera > Anisopodidae > Sylvicola > Sylvicola fuscatus. The sequence goes on from JANSTS010007267.1 coordinate 5,975, forward strand.
AAGACTGTCCAATATAAAGATTACTTACATCGTGCGCATGGCAAACGAATAGGGAAACTTCTGGAATCCCATTTTGTGTGTATCCGACCACCTGTGCCTGCAGAATGATGCCGGAAGCAAGTGAAGCGAGCACCTCTGTGGCTTGTGGTGACCATTCGTCAGCTCCGTGAGGTGGCCGAATATCGGCCAGCACACATTCTATCGCTTGGAAAGGAACTGTCATGCAGTCTTTACGAATTTGACGTAAATTCGACGAATCAACTTCAGCAAAGCCGCCATAGTCTAAGAATCGCACCACACAAATGCTTGTGCTGTCAGTTTTTGGCTTCTGCTCGATGACCAACACGCGATACCAGTTGCCGTTGACAAAGGCAACGCACATTGCCAGGCCCATCACTTCTGGCATGGCTGGACTCTCGGTCAGCGAGTAAATTTGATTCAAGCACACTTGCAGCGTGGCCAACGATGGAAACGACGGATGCAGCGGCTGTTGCACAAACAAATGTCCGCCCGACACAATGGCACTGATTGCCACATCATTGTTGATGCCTTCGATAAGTTCCAGCTGCATGCTTGGACTATCAATGGTGGTGAATGGCGATGCTGTGTGGTCCGCCGACATATCGCCGGTAAACACACGCGCCAGTGTCACATTTGGAAATTGCTTTTCGGGCAGCTTGTGCCGTATAATGGCAAGGGCTGCGTCCACATCCGACTGAGTCGCCCCCTCCAGCGAGCATACCTTAATCCTCAGAGTCGGATCGGGCAGTTTCTTCACAACGATATTGACTCCAGTCTTATTTTTGATTGTTTGCACATGGGAACCCTTGCGTCCGATCAATTGTCCCACCAAATTCTGTGGCAACAAAAACTCATAGACAATTTGTGTACATACCGACTGTGGCGGGCTGGATCCTTTGCCCGAGTCGGCCGACTGCATACTGCACAGGCTCAGCGGTGGCGAGGCTACCGGGGCCGTGTGTGATGAAGCGTCCTTGTCATCGTCGCAGGCCAGCAACTCTGTGCTCAACGCGGACAATTCAGTTTTCGTTTCGAACTTACGTGTTTGCACCTTGGACGTGTCATCAGATGCCTCATCACTACACTCTTCGGTGTACTTGGTCTCGACAAAGGAGTTTTCGGGTGAAATTTTAGCCGCCATTGTGGCCTTCACAACAATCGGCTCTGGCTGGTTGGCGTGCACGCGGCCCTCGTTATATCCAAACAAACGACGTCTGTGGTCAGGTAGGGACTCGGGCAAATCCAGTGACGACTGCAGCTCAGACTCCAGATCGTCTTCGTCTTCTTCTATTGAACGTAGTTGCTTAAATTCACTGTCTTTAATTTTAAGATTTAGCAGCTCCGGATCAATTAGTTCCGGTAATACAGCCGCAGCAAACCCTGATCCTATTCCGTTTCCAGCTATTGGTATATTAATGGGGGCTGACTTACCGAATTTGGTGTCACCGGTATTCGGCTCGACGGCAGCCCCTTTGCCTGTGGCGATCGGCACTGATTGGCTGTGATTCAACAGTCTGTGATTTGACTTCTTCGCCACTTCGTCAGTGGTGAGTGGTTGTTTGTCTGCGGTGGCGGCAGTTTCTACTTCTGGACTATTTTGGGAGCCACCGGTGTCACAATGCACTACAGTGGGTTTTTTGCGGCGCAACCAGAGAAAACTCAACACAAATGCAATGCTGGGCAATGTAATGTACAGCAAAGGACGACTTATAACATTGGGTGCCATTGCGTGCCAGATTGTTGATTTTGCTGCGTCTGCAATATAAATTTTTATCGTTTTAGTACATTGAATAAACAACCTTAGGAGCTGAAGACCATTCGTGGTCAGAGATTTCGCTATCGCGATGTGCAATCAAACGACAACGTTTTGTCGAACGAATCAATTACATGGAGGGAACAAATCAGTAGAATCGTGTATGATGCCACGAGCAAGAACCAACAAACAGCGACCGGAAAACGTGATAATGAATCGAACATTTTAATTTTACACAGTAACAAATGGATGAGTGGTGGCAATAATAATTTTGCGTCGTTTATAAAGAACAGTTACAATTTTTAATTGCACAATCACAAAAACCCACATGGCCGCATGCATGTATATTGTATAGAGCCCGTGCAGCAGGAACTGCTGTTGATCAACCACACATTCACATGATCTCACACTAAGAAAGACAAACACACACACACACACTATCTCATAAATCAGCCGCTACTTTTTGCAAATCAACTTACATTTGCACAGCGCTGGAAGGAAATCACCACGTGGTCAATTTTATCCATTTTGAGTTTTTTTCTGGAAAGTTCAGGATCAAGGTGGAATGTTAATACAGCACGGCTAACAAGAGTCAGGTCGAAGTTTTGGCAGAGTTTCCGGAATATTTAGTACATACGAATATGTAAATCCGAGGTAAAGCTGTTCACAACACGATTATTAACTGAATTAATAATTGAAGCTTCAAACAAAAAACTGATTTTATTTACGAACTGAATTCACAGTCAAAAGTCGTTAAAACACCGCAAAAAAAAACTGTACACGTTGCGTCCGATTTCTAGAAATTATCTGACACGATTGAAAAGTTGCCTCATGCGAACTGTGCTCGAACCGGCTGCTCGCTTCTATCTCCTTCGGCGTACTATACCTACAATGAGCTGAGGAGTAAATGGACTCCGGCGACTCGCTATTAAGCGCGCTGCCAGGCTGCCGCCATCGTATAAAATGAATCGACAATATAACGAATTTGGACGAGTGTTGTATTTTTTTTTTTGGTAAAAATGTGTGGGAATCAAATTTAAATCGGTGGTCGTCAGATGATTTTGAATTGTGACTGGAAGGGAACATTTAAATGCGCCGTGCACGCTTAATGAATGAAAAGATGAGGAGATGAGCTACAGGTTCTGTATTAGCTAATTCTAAGCGTTTCTTTTTCGTTGGTTCGGCACGGTGTTTTGTTCATTTGATTGTGCCCATTAGCATTCATCTTGAGACTATGTGATGACAAATTTCAATATTAGAAAGGTTGCCAAATATTAAAGCTGTTGGAATCGGATAGTGGTTGCTGAACTTAAAACCGCAAGGTCAACCAGAATCCGCTGCCACTGATAATGCAAATATGACCAGGATGAATCGAATCGAATTTGTAATACAGAACGATCTAGTTTGACGCTTACGAAATATTGTACCAAAAAAATCACTAAAGCATTGAAATTATTAAGACATTACTTTCACTGGTAATTGGCGGGATCTGTGAAGAAAAATATAAATGTCAAGAAAATGACGTCATTACCAAAAATAAAGATTTACGATCATAAACTTAAATTGATAGACGCATTTGAATTAAAGTTTTTAGACGAAATAAATGTACTTCAATGGTAAACGAATTAATTTGCGTCAAAAATTGAAAAATTAATTGAACACCAAAAATCATAGGTGTCAAATGTGCACGTACAGTCATCACATATGCATCGATATAAAGTGACACGCAAGCACAATTATGCGTATCAAGTTGTAAAGATACGTTTACCTTTTACTTTTCGTGTTTATAAAATACGAACAAAGTGGACAAATAAATTTTCTTCCTGATTAGATAATTGTTATTTAACAAACACAACATCGATGTTGGTTGATTACGGCGTTCATGTGCTCACACATTGAAGCAGGGAATTTACAAACAAATTGAAGTTTGACCTCATCGATACAACCCAGCACAGCGTTTTTTAGGGAAATTCCCAAGGAAAAATTCACGCCCGACAAATATAAATAACAATCTTTATTAGGGAATTTTACGTTAATTCAATTCCATTTTAGAACTTTTCAGTTGAAAATAAAAAACTGCACTTTCTTTCATTCGCTTCAAAAAGGACGGTATTATGTGATAAAACAAAACAACACTTTAAAAACATGATTTTTAACAATTACTATATAAGATAACGTTTGAGGAAAAAATACAACAAAACGTCAGCATTGCAATAAATAACAACACAAAGTGATAAGAGATTGGGCCGAGTGAAAGACTCACACTCTTTCTGCCAAATAATCATTTTGACTTTTGAGGTAGTCATTAAAGTTACATCAGATTATGAAATATATTTGATGGCCTAAATTCGAATCTTATCATTAGCTCGATCTGAGCAGTAAACTAGCAAGTAGCTATTACTGCAGATAAGAGCTTTGAATTAAATGTGGCTTCGAAAGCTCCAAGGAAGTATTGCGGTAAACTTTGTATTCTTTTGATGGTTTTGAGGCAACCTGTGAGTTTTTTCTTTCTTTTAAAAAATTATAAATTAATAAATCTTAGGATCTTTTGCGGATTTCTTTAATCACGCGGACATTATTTAATGAAAGTGCGAAAGACACGAGGTTAAGTATAACCACAACAAAATAACGTAACCTTCCACGTGATTTGAAACTGTAATAACTAATAAGTAAAAATTCATAAATATTAAACATTTTCTACGAAAACACGTTAATGACGTCTTTCGATTTCCAAATAGATTTAGATTAATTCACTTGAATACATTTTTGTGCAAATTGAATAAACCTTGTCAATCGCTCTAGAATAAAAATATCTATCCAGTATCTCACACTAACAGCAATGGAAATCCAAATTTTGGCATTTAGAAACGTAACTGGTTTGTGGTTCCTTGGAATCTTACCGAATAATCGACGTTCCAAGTTCTAAAATAGCAAAGACACAAGCTGGTAAAATTTGCATGCCATAATGTCGCACAACAAATACTCCTGCAAGAACTGCCGACAACATTCGGTGGGGCCATCAGTCAGTGCACCTTGTACGTGAATTGCTTTGCTTTCAATTCATTGGCCCAATCGAATTCCTGTTTAATGCCGGAGGCCACTCTTGTTTGGCTGCTTCTTTGACGCGCAGCGCGAAGGAACAACGAAAAGAAAGCAAGCCATTTTGACCGCAAGAACACGTTTGACGAGTTGGATTTAATTTAAAAAAAAAACTTACAAGAAGCTTGGTTGCTCTGAATGCTTTCTCGGTGAAGCGTTTTTTCTTCTTAATTGCCATTATTACAAAATACGTCCTTCCATTTACTCCATGTTTACAAAGTACAGCTTTATGAACCAGAAACGTGAGAACGGATTTCATGACGTCTTCATAGGAACAAACTACCCCGATACTTTCTCTTTCATAGCTCCTCAATCGACTATAAATGCTTATGAATCAAACAAATAATAGCCAAACAATATCTATGTGGCCTTGTCCTAATTTTACACTGTTCGACACTTGCCAGATAAAGGTCCAAGGTTATTGTCAGATGTCTTAGAAATTACGTCAAGTGAAGTACAAACACATTGTTTTGCGGCTTTGTATTTAAATACAATTTTGATGTAGTTAAGCAACAATAAAATTGGTTAAGCTTTACGTTATTTTTAGAAAATATCGAGCTAAATCTCGGTCAATGACCCAATATAGATCCTTTCATCCTTCTCTACCGTTGCCAAAGTCACAAACAACAACAGTTGCTGTTTTATACACAAAGAAAATGGCATTTGTCAATCTGTGCCTGTAACTTTACATAATATTCATAAACTCTTGCCACACGCGTGCACGCATGTTTCCATATTTACAGAGAACAAAGCAGATAACGTCATCGGAACGACGTCTTGAAGCGTGTAATTTGCGCGGGGCTTTCGTTTGGCTCTTGAGGCAGGTTGCGGACCGCACGATGCGCAGAGTCTGGTTCGTCGACTAGGGCAACCCTCCGTCCTATTCATGTGATGGAACTTCCGAATAAGAGCGTAGCTCGCCGCCATCGATGCGGTTGTGTGTTTTTTGTGTAGCAAAAAGTCCCGAGGTCATCCTATAAAGAGGGCAACGAGTTTTAAGTCCCTTAACGTGGAACTCTATCAACACGCCTATGTGGTTATGACTTCGAGCGCGCTTCACACAATACGTCCTTCACAGCATAATCATGTGTGTGTGTATGCTTGAGCACATACTTTGACAACATTACAGCGACAGACTGTATAATTGAAATGACGGTGGCGAATTGTCTCAGCTATCTCGCCTTCGCCTCGCTTTGCCCCACATTTTAAGCCAAATTCTTTCCAACACATGTCGCTTTTCCCCTAAAATTCAATTGTTACAGTCTCATATGTTTATAGAGACCACGAGAGATTATCACGCAGTTGGCACGGTGTAAATCTTTTAAAAATTGCGTGGAATCGTATTGGTTCGGTTTGGCGTATTTAGGGTAAGTAAGTCACTTCGGTGATTGGCGAGAGAAGGCGGAAAGACGCAGCGCAATCTATATATACGGCGAGAAATTCTTCAGATAAAAAAGAAACAAATGTCGGGAAATTTATGATACCCGGTGAATTAAGCATCAATGAGTCAGTTTTTCTTGCAAGATGTTCAAAAAAAAAAAAAAAAAACGTACGCTCTCTTCGGCATGTATTTTTCCAGATTCGTGTAGCAAACTGCCGCATCATTCGGGATGAAAATAGGTCGGGCGTAATTCTAATTTACTAATTTTAGATGCTTGCTTGATAGGTTGAACGACACAGACACAAACATCACTCCTCGACATATTTATATGCTTTTATGTACGTGTGTCAGACAAAAACATTGATATCGAACTTTTTTTTCGGCGCAGACATCTTTACATTATTGTGCGGCCAGCCTGAAGGTGCCCAAAATGTTCAATGGAACCGACTAAGTTGATTAGCCTTCGGCTCTTTCAAGGACATTCGATTAGAAATCTCACACGCAATTGCGTCCGCCGCAATTCATTAGCGAACGCTGCTTAGCATATTTACAAATACTCAACTGGCCGTCATAAATATTTCAAATACCCAACGAAGACAGCTGCCCAAAACCCAAAATCACTGTTGAACATTTCTCTTTTTTTTTGTCACATTCGACCATTTTCAAACTGTTTTTAGAGCACAGTTTTAATCGCCATTTTACAATGTGTCTGGAGTGAATGAATAATTGTTTTGAACTTTGAATTATGTGCAGTTTACAAACAGCGAACCACCATTGCGATTAGCGACTCCTAAACTAGTACGTCCATCCGATTTTGTGTGTCGGTTATTGCGCATTTTATAATGGATCTGTACAAAGATTGGCCAATATCCCGTTAGCAACAGCATCAATGAACAGAAAACATTTAAAAATCCATTTGCAACAATTTGCTACAACTTCTTTATACAGAAAAACGCAAAGTGTGCTCGCTTAACTGAAGTTCAATTTCTCGATAGACAATGGTTAGGATTCCATGAAAGGCAAGTTGCGCAAATCGGCCGCAGGTTTGAGAACCACAATTCACCCAAAAAACTTACATGTTTAAGAAATGTAATTGAATATCCTTCACTTGACGGTGTATTCCTTGAGTCGTGGCTCAATTTTATGCAGCTTAACTGTATTTTCACAATGTTTTTTTCACAAAAAGTAATATTTTTCTTATCCACGTGTCTCGCAGCGTATGAAATCTCTCACTTCTCACAGCGATCTTTTTTTATTTGGCAAAATTTCAATATGGCGGCACACCGGCATTCAGTGAAAAATAAAAAGAGTTCGTGGTATACGTCCGCCTCGCTCACACACATTGAACCTCACATATGGGACATGGGTGCGAAAAGCATGAACCACTGGGGTTATTGTAGCAGCTCTTGTGCAAGTTACTGGTACTACCTGCTACCAATCTTCTTTATAAAATATATATGTTTTTTGGAGTACCAAAGATGTGGGAAATTTGAGGCTGCCATCTAGCGAACATTTCACCAACTGATCGAATGCTATTTTATATAATAATTTTATTGTTTTAACGGAGTTTCAAAGTAT
>JANSTS010007269.1:1906-13803 GCA_026546915.1 Sylvicola fuscatus
CAAAGTGTGTATCTGCCAATGTAAAATTTAGTGGACATTTAATAAACTATGTTCCTAACTTTTCGTATTTCTATGTGGAAAATCAGATTCTTTTTTTTTTAAATTGTCTCTTATAAATTGGTATAAAATTATTAGTGATTTGTGAGTAGTGAATATTTAAACACATTGTGCAGTGATAAAACGAATCTTTAAAAATTGTCACCCAAGATCAAGTCATCTGTAATATTCCAGTATATTTCAACTAGCTGAAGAAAGGTAATGTCAAAGATTTTATTGTTAAATGTTTACATAAATTATTGATATTAACAAGGTAAATCCTAAGTTTGATTTTTACGGTGGATCTAAACATTACTTATATCCAAGATTTAATTGTTAGCTTAAATTTGTCTTTACATAATTAATGCCAAAGATTGTTTACTGCCGTTTAATTCTGCTTACTATGATTAACCTTCGTCATTCATACGTGCAGTTTTGTTAATTAGTGAACATTCCAATGGTCCATGCCTAAGTCTGCATAACAGAGATACTTTTGTGGTATGCCAAATCCACTATCACCATTGCACATGAAGAATACAATTATACGAATATAGTTTAGTGCAGTTAAAGAATGTAAAACGATCTTTAAAGGATTTGGGCTGATAAACATTTTAGATGGACGATATGTTAAATAATTATGCATTTATATGACATCTTGAAAATTTGATTTAAAAAGCGTTTTTCTTTAGAACTTTTTTGTTTAAAGATCGAAACCGAGTCAACTTTGAAAAACTTGTATTAATCATTTTTCCTTAACATAAAATAACTGAGAGCCTATAAAGAGAGAGAGATTACATAAATTATCACGTTATACTCTTTGCCTCCACTAATTTTCTTATCGTTTCAAGAGAGTCAAGGGCAGCGACCGCTTTGACAAAGAAAGGGGTGGGTGAGTTTCCGAAGAGCAAAACTCGTTCTTTTGCGTTGATCGCTCAGTGGGAGCGGACGTGTTTTATTGTTCTCGACTAATTTTCGGGATCGTAAGTGGTCGTCGCCGTTCAAGTATAATGTCAGAGACTTTTATGCAACAATGTCGGTTCACAGATTGACACTAATTATGCTAATTATAGTTCTTAGTCTATTTTTCTTTTTGAATCAATAAAATTGAAATTAAATGCTATGCAATTTCTTTAAATTGTCGAAAAAAAAATTGATTGGTTTTGATACTGTTTTTATGAAGTAAAAACAAGTTCTAACATCAATAATAGTTCAAGACTAACTTTTGCACAACTTATCAAGAATCTTCAAAGGCATTAAGCACAGCTTAAGTTCAATGCATGCCAAATATTTCAAGCATTTAATATATTTATTAAAACGTTAATTATACATTTTCCTATATTTTATACATTTTTAACATTGAGTAGAACTCGCTTGCTGACACTCTTCAACCTGCGCATTTGTTTAAAATATATTTTAAAGTATAAAGGAAATTTAACAAACATTTATTATATTTTATTTCAGATTATACATGGGTTGTCTTCTGATACCAACGCTTCAATCAATGGTCAGTGTTTTTTTTTTAATTATACAATAAAATCTCTAATTTTCTAAGAAGTGTAAAATTTGTTTATATGTATACTTAAATATAAAACAGAATAATTTAAAGGCTGTCAAATATAACCTAAACATTTAATTTGAACAATTTTCTATTTGAATTAAGATTTCAAATATTTAAAATTTTACGAAACAGTTTTTGAGAAACATAATATTTATTCAATTAATGACTTATCAATTCAAAATACAAAAACTCAAGATGTAATAATCATTCGAGAATAGGTAACGAAAAAAAGAGCAAAATTATCTGCTATCATAATATTCGGTTCACCGAAAGTTCACAAATACTAATTTTGTATTGTTCGAAAGATATTCGGGAAATCCCTTACAAACCGACGGGGCTTTGTTGGACGAGAAAGTGTTTTAGCTTAATTGTACTTTAGTATGCCATGGATGGAGTAGCCAAGCACTGGATGTCACGCTAGCACAAGCTTGTTATCAATGCCACAAAACCTTAGGCCTGGGGTCAGCATCATCAATCACTCGTACTTAATTGACCGGAAAAGCCTCTCAATATTTCAACAGCTTTATTGCAAAGGACACATCAATTCGGCTGCTTAATATGCTGATATATGTTACGTATTGACGATGTTTTTCATTATAAAACTGAGAATTAAACTATCCTTTTTATACACAGAACTTATGCAAAGGTTTTTATATGTATAGGAAGCATAGGGCACCGAGAAGTTTTTTCATTGTACCCAATTTCTATATATTTCTATATATATATAATGTCAATCTTAAAGATCTTAATCATTATTGATACAAAGCAGTAAAATTAGGTAAATTAAAGAACATTTTCAAGATAATATTCCATAGTCATTTTGCTTCCGCTTTTATATCTTACAATGTTAGGGAAATGGTCTGTAAACGATCGATTGTTCATTTATTGTTATGTTCTTTTACCCATACACGAATCGCATTAGTCTTGTCATGTTATTGCAGCACGATCCAAGACTTTTATGTTAGTGCAAAACATGTCCTTCCATTTCACTGAATTTCCACTCTTAAAATCATTTTTCTTGTTAATAAAATTTAAATTCTCCACTTTTCTGGCGACATTTAAGTAAATATTTTATTTACACAACTTTTACCAATCCTCATACATCGTTAATCAAAATACAATCTTGGTTTTGCTTCAATAAAGTAATTTGAAGACGATTATATCAATAAAACAGTGTTTTGTTTGAGAACAATAACGAAAGTCACACCTACGATCTGTTCTCTTGAATACGTCAAGAAGCAACTTTCTTATAATTTAATTAAATGTCTACCTACAGCCTACTTGAAATGAATTGCTTTAATTTGGACTAAGAAAAGTTTACCGTTCACTTCACTGTTCATACAAAAGCCTTCAGATTGTGTGGGATTTATGCGTTAAATATTGTCACCGAGCATTTTCTATAAATACAACGATTTTCATTATGATACGAGCGAATCGTGGTTGATGAAAAATGTCACTCGATGGATTTATTAGTATGTCCGTGTGATAAGGGTTGTAAAGGTGAATATGTAAAGTGTACGAAATTAAATTAAAGTTGAGTGTTGCAGTTTAAGTTAATAAGTTAATATGCAATTAGGATATCGAAATTAGTTACAGTTTCTTATAGTAAATTTTCTTATATTGATTGTAAAATTTTAAAACGCAATTTTTTTCATCTCTCGATTGTAACGATAAGGTAAAATTTGAAACACGTTCTTGCTGAAAATGTTATAAAATGCAGCTCAATTCTATTTGTATTACGTTGATTTTTCAGTGCACTTTTCGTTGCAGAAACGAATAATTGTTTGTAGCATATTCATTGATTTGGAAAATGACTTTTGCTGGTTTAACGAAAAATCATCTACATCTGGTATTATGAAATTTGGTGTTATGTCTGACAAAAAAATCTGAACGGATTTACATTGTATTCTATAATTTTTGTTTTATTAAAATTAAAACCTTTAATTAAAAAATATTGACTTCCTTCAATGTTACAGAAAAATCATTATTTAAATATAATATTTGGTCAAAATGTTAAAGCCACAAAATCTCGAGAATCGTAAAATTTTCACTTCAAATTAAACAAATTCATTTTCTTTTTTTAATTTTAAAACAAATTCTTTAAATTTTGCCATATTATTAATTTTTTTATTTTTCAATTACACTTTAATTGTTCTTAAGTAAAGAGAAATTAACAATTAGTATAGTATTTATTATAGAAATAATTGGTTTAGTCTCCATGTTACTTTACTTTAATATCTTAAATAAAATGCTTTTAACTTTATTGTATTTTGAAGAAAATGTTAAGAAAATTAATTTAATGTTCAACAAAACATGCTGCAACTTAATTTTGTTTCATGCTTTAATATGGAATGCTTTAACCAATTCTCTTCTCAATAACGAAAAACGTTCACATACACAATTAATGTTAAAACGACCCAATTTGCAAAATATTTATGAAGAATTCTCAAAAGACGTCATAGATGCTGTCAGCTTCGAGAGTCCTATAGGGTGATCATTTTGATCCATTGATATTTTTGATGTATACAAATTAATGATGCTGAATCGATTTATCAAGTTTGTCATTTAATACTTTCGTAATTTGATTGCAACGTTTTCTTTATTACCACCCCCAATTATTAAACATCAACTTGTTGAACTACGTACTTGATATTCTCCACAACAATATAGAAATTTGGGATTAAATTAGCATAAAACTTGTTGTTGATGTTTCATTTTTCATAAACTCGGTCAACATCGATTAACATATAAACAAGAATATTTATACAGAGAAAGTCTTGCAATGAAAGTGTGTTAGTTTGTCTTAATATCAAAAAAAAAAAAACTTTTCGTCTAATTTGTCGTTCTCACATCTAGTCAAGGACAAGTTTCATTTCGATTAATACACGACCTACAACTTTTCCAAACAAAGTTGAAAGATGTTCTCGCTGAATTGTATATACTTTCAGTGTAGCATACAATTTTTTTTATGCGTGTAGCTTTTCTAAAAATACATGTAGAGTGGGTGGCAGAAACCACCAAATTAACGACTCTGCCGTAAAAAGCCCGTCAAAATGATACACACAGCAAACGTTCCAGCAAAATCCGCTTATTGATTGAATCAACATTTGTGATCGCAATTCAATTTCGTACGAATGTTGCTTTTCTTAATTGAGAAGCTGTTGTTGTTGTTGTTGATACGGCCTCCCACAGCGGTGACAACGTCCACTGTCAAGCCATGGTAGACAACCTTTTACAACAAAAGCACACAATAATGAATATAAGTAGATGGGCGGCAAAGAACCTGCACGACGCGCGTCATCACAACTAAAAACTTTTTCCACAGAAAATTGATATTGATGTCAATATTTGCACACTCATCACGCTGCCAATGTTGTATATACACGGGGGAAAGTGTCTTTGAGCTTCAAAACATATGCCAGCCGCAAGTTCCTGGCAATCGGAAGCCCAATGCCGACTCACACATGCCCGTCCGTACGTTGGTAACACAAAACCAACTGTCACCCAACAGCACGCAATTTATCTTTTCAGTAAACATTAATTTCTGATGCTGTTGGGGGATGAATGATGCATGCCGGGTTATATTATGTCTGTATATACAATACAGACAGTGCCTATATATGATATTTATGCTGCAAATGGCCACGTCATGCTAAGTAATGAGTTGACTTTGACCTTGAACCTGCATCCCTCGACTCGAAGATTCAGACGATTCATTATATTCGCAACTAATAATTATTGACGAGATTAGTGGTGCCTTTCTGTGGGAAGATTGACTATGTGATTAGTAGATCTTTACCGTCTTTAAGTGATTCGTCTCGCATTTCAATTGTTAAAGATTAATTTACTATCTTGTAATTTAATTAATCATTTAATTATGTTTACATTTTTGGAGATACAATTCAGAAATTCCTCGTCAATACGTTTTGTTAATTGAATGAGATCAATATAGCCACCAAAACCTGTAGCCTGTAGGTAATTTCGTTTATTGATCTTTTGGGTAATGAAATTTAATGACACAATTTCTTGCCAGCAGATGTTGACTGTTGAGTAATGTATCTTTGACGACAGAAATAAAAATTTAAATGTAATGAGTATCGCTCGAAATGATATTAGTTGTCACAATCGCGGCACAAATTTTCAGGACACCTTTGTTTGGTTTTTCTTTAAGGTTTTTAAATTCCCAATACAAGTTTTCTTAACACATATTTTAAAGAAAACTTTAACCATAATTAAAAATGACAAGTGAACTTTTAACGCTAAAAGAAAAGCTTTTCGCTACTCTTAAAACAGAATGTTTTTTCTTCTTCTAGTTAATAATTCAACTTCATACAAAAATTACAAGATAAGAAAAATGTATCCTTATTTGGTTGAAAACCGCAAACTTCAACCATCTCTTTTTAAAGAATCTGAAAATTTTTAATGTTATAAATTTTGTCTGAAATGTTTGTTATTTGTATTTTTAATGTTTGCATAATGTCGCATGTGTTTGCGGAATAATAAAACATTTTATTAAACAATTAATTTAGTTAAATCCATTTTTTAAATGCTGAAGCAAAAACTTGAATTATTTATGACGTCGTTAATTAAATTAACATCTTTACTTGTATGTTTTTAACTTAATAATTAATAAAAAATCAACTTTCGTATAAATCAATAATCACGCATAAACTATGAACTCAACATAGGTACATCAATTATTGGTTTGATTACGAAAGTTGACGAAAGTCATAATGAGACAGACATTTTTTCGCTAACAATTTCAAATATTTGGTAATCAAAAAAGTGATTCTCATTGTTATTTTTAGTACTGATCAATTTTCGCGTTATCCGCGTTTTATGTGGTTTTAGCAATTTTAATGTGCCTGAAATCTGCAGAGGCCATCAATATAATCGCATATGATAAATTCAATGTTTATCCTCATTGCGGTTTGCGCATGATTGACGTACATAGCGATTTTAATTCTTATGTGATGGGTAAAAAATCGCAGAATCTATCGCGAGATGATTTTTACTGCTTAAACATTGGCAAATCGATTCACACGATTATTTTTGGCATCGACCAAATTTTTTGCCGCTTCTTAATTTCGCTCAATCATTGTGAACAGAAAACTTGTACTTATCGCCGGTATGCAAAGACATTCATTTATAGTCAATTTAATTTAAGTTTAAATAACAATATTCAGTTGAAAGAAATAAATTCACAAAAAATATTTGCCCTTAACCTCAATCAATTGCAATTTTACTCAAATTTGAAAGGATTGCCATTTGATGCTAAAAAACTATTTCAAATAAATGCACAAAATGTTGACATTCCCACCACCAAAGTTATTCGCGACATTCAATTCATTTACGATAATTGATTTTTGCTGTTTCATTAGTTCTGCGGTCCTATCATGCCCGCCACATTGACTGAACTGTCAGCACCCTCCAACCAGCGAAAAATAATTGAATTACGCCTAAGCTGCGTTCTCCGCGAATCCACCAAATTAATTAATGTCGCGCAAATTGGAATGGAGTTTTGCGTTGTCCTTCAGTAAAGTTGCGAGGTCTCGATGTGTAAATGAACAGTAAATTTGTGCGAAGGGGTTGCAATTTTTCCTTTGTAAGTTCCCTCTCTTAACAATATAAACTTAAGTAGTTTGCACTCAGTTATGCTATGCATTGAATAATCAAAAACAAGATTTAGCGCATAAATTACAACCTCCTTAAGCATGCACAAATTGAACATGCATATAATAGAACTAGGACACTCTGTCGCTGGATTTCTACGAATATCCCTTGCAGCAAGCAAATTCTCGCTCGTTGCGCAAAACAACTTAAAATAAAACTTAACATATTATATTGTCTAGCGGATGCAAAGCACAACCCAACAAAAAGCTTTTTCAATAATACTACAAGGTTGGACAGAGGATGAAAGTTTCGAGCGTTGGTACATCCAGACAAAAGACTTGCGTGAATTTATATCGAATATTTATAGTTGGTTTGTGTTGCTCTGCTAAACTTCTTGAAAAGCCTATATTTGCATTAAAACTTTACGATATCAACAGAATTACAGCTAACTATAACTTGCAGTCATTTGTTAATCGGTTTGTTAGTATAAGAAAACGTGCCAAACTACCCATTTTAGTTATCGCACAAACGGCATGCTTCCCACCAAGATGTCCAATAACTTGAAGATTTGATCAATAACAAGTGTTTGTTTAAACATCAAAACAAATCACTGGGGTGGTTCACACTTCTTGATCAACGTTCAAGAAATGCCCTTTTGGACGAAAAGTTCCCAAGAAGGGCAATCTTAGAATAGCCTCACTCAATGCTTATTGTCAGTAATATATTGAAATATTTTATTATTCGCATCCCCATATTGTTCGTGCCTCCATTGTTGGAGTCTTGGAAGCCGTACACTTTGTGAGAAATGGCTACTCTTGGCAATTCATTTTCATCACATAAGCGCAGTTTATTGAAACTTGTTGATAAATGAACATTTTTGAAAGAAAAGAACTTTCTAATAAACCATCTATATTTATATACTGCGTATTTACTTTGATTAAAATTCTTAGAAGTCAATAACTTCTCCCGTTTCTTAACGTGCTTACAAAATACATTATGCAAACGATTTTACTGATTTTTTTGTTGCCATAAACATTTTCCAGAGACAGTCAAAAATGCTAACGGAAACATTTAAATTGCCCGACATTAATCACCTGATCATATACACCAATTTACAGCTGATCAAACATTTAAAAAGAAGTGTTTACCTGTAAATATTTTGCTTCCTACTGTTTTTAATCACCTCAGAAACGCATACTTAAGCGATCAACCCCCACCAGTTGGCACAATTTATTTTTCTATTCTTGGAAATTGAATTCATGCCATGAGTATTTTCGATTTATAAGCTTAGAACAGGTGCTTAGTTATGAAAATGATGAATCGAATTCAGTTGATCTAAATCTGTGGGACTGATTCACATATGTTTTCTGCAAATAAGCCACTCGAGCAATCAAATCAAACGCTTTACATTCAATGATTGTTGTAATGTGTGAATGTGATTGGATTTAATTAAATATCGTGTAAGAAAGGCGGCACGTGAGGTGTTAGGTAATGAAATAATTTGCATAGGTTCAGAGCCTTCGTTAAAATTCATGGCGTTTAAATAAGTTTTAACATAAAGTCTATTTTAAAATTCGTTAAGGGTTCATAGGTGAGCAGAAATCGATAATCATTTGCAAAAGTGGACCATTTTCCCTTATGAATTCATGTCCATTGTACGGCATGGCTAAACCATTTGTTTTAACTTTATCAATTTGCTTTATTTAATTAATGCATGGATAAGCTTCAGCTGTCTTTTACAGAATTTATATTTTTTAAGCATTTTTTTTCCTTTTCGTATCAATAGTTTGACTAAATTATGCATCAAAATGCGATAGTTTGTTGTTGGTGAACAAACTGCTCAATAAAATGGTTCATTGGGTTTTTATTACTAATCGATATATTAAAATAAATGAATTTCCTACCATTTTTTCCTGATTAGAAAATTCAATAAGATTATATAAGCCAAATTTTTAAGTTTATTCCCAGTCAAAAGGATACTAAAAATTCATTTAAATTGAAGACATTACAAAAAGCTTAAGAATAAAATTCTCGAAGAATCACCCCCAATGCATTGTTATTGTATACTCTCAAGTCCCAGTGGATAGTTAAAACTCCCCCAACTACATCGACAAGTGTCCACATTGTTTAGCTACAATAAACATTGCACATGCACGTTTCACTTTACAACAGTCCCAGACGTTCGCCAAGGGAATAATCCCTTACATCCCATAGCTTATATGTTAGTCGAGTATATCAAGGATGAGGATGAGCAAAACAAAAATGGAGAGTAAACAAAAACAAAGCGCCTCCAGTGACCTGACGTATGAGTGCGTATCGCTGGAATACTTTATTGTCCAGTTTATTGCATTCCCATATTGGCCGTTGGCTATTCGGTATGGCCAAAATGTGTAAAAAGCTCTCGACATCAACTGGCGCGCAGTGGCGCAAGCTTTAAAATGTAAATACACACTTGCACAGCATAAAAACTCTGTGAATATTGTCTAGGTCAAGATCGTGGCCACAGGAGACAGGCAAAACACTCAATTGAGCTTGAAAAAGCTTTCGCAAATAAGCAGATGCGAAGTGAGCAGCGCAGCATCGCGCCGAGCCGCACTGGTCGTAGCTGAAGCTAAACATATTCAGCATATAACATACTTATACATTGGTACAATCAACACCGAGACCGAAAGCCTTGCTACTTCATTCTGCACCAAGCAGGCGAAAGCGTTTCAGTCGCGATTTGGCTACGGCAGATATCGTGTGTCATATTATTTCGTTCCGTGGGTGGTTACTTTGTGAGTGTTAAAACAAAATACGAGTGATAATTATCAATTAAAATTAATTAGTAATTGAGACTTGCAATTCATTAAATTTAAAGGAAAAGTATATTTAAAGTGTGAACAGAAGAAGGACAACAATTTAAGTAGTTATCAGGAATTCAAGTATAAGACAACAAAATACGAAATATTTAAAAGTTATAGCAGCTATAAAAGAATGTAGTTTTATAAAAGAAAAACAAATTTAAAAAAGTCACCTGCACATTTTGAGACTTGTTTGGACAAAACATTCCCTGAGATCGTGTGGTGAGGAGACGGCAATCATAAGATTACAGGCAAACGTTAAGATGGAAAAAAGTGACGATTTTTTTTTTCAAAATTGATACTAAATAATTGAAACTGGGAAAACTTGTTGTCTGAGAGTGAATCGCGCGAATGTTAAGACTTTTATCGAATTTGCTTGCTTCTTAATTATAACTGGTAAGCTTTACTCAAAGTCTTGAGTTTTCGCCAAGAAATGACTATTGAAAGTCATGGCCAATCATTTTTGTGACAATCTGTTTTAATGGGAAATAGACGTTTTTAATTGCAATCTGTGTGAAATGTTGTGCTATAAAATACTATATGTTATTTGCTGGAACTGGCTTTACTGTGGAATCTTAAGACATAAGGTGACCTTGTCGTTTTGAATATTTGTGTGTCTTAACACTGAATTCACTACAATATTTTTGGTTTTGTATTTTAAATAGTTTTGGTTTTGTTTATAAGGTCAAATTCTAATTAATACAAACAATAAAATAAATTAAGTGATTTCCAATTTGATTTATTATATTTTCAATTTTTTAAAAGTGTTTTTGTCATTTAAAAAATGTTAATTGTAATAAAATAAAATAATTTTTACTGGAACAAAACATAATTTTATAATGCTCTCCGAATCCTTGAAATTGTGCTTTGTTATGTAATTTCTTTTGTCGATAAATTTATTAGGTTTTCTAAGAAATTATATGTTTTCTCATGACATTGCATTACATATCATATTTGGTCTTAATAAAACAATAAATTATACAACAAAACGTGGGTTGAATATATGAATATTAAATTTCGTTGTAGCTTTTACTAAATAACTAATAATAGAAGATCGGTTTTATTTGGTATTTCATTCGGATACATATTTCTAAATAATGTTTTTTTTTAAGAAAATTTATTAAAATGTTATACAAAACGAACTAAATATTAATTTAATACGATTAAAGTTTGTTTATTGAACGTGATTCATAAACCGATTTCATATTTGTTTATTGTCCACTTGTCTTAAGATTCATCAAATGTCCCTTGTTTCATGATCCTTGTTATGTCTAAAATATATGTTTAACAGCATTCGCCTGCAAATATATTACCATATAAGATAAATTGAAGGCACATCTTTTATATTCCAATTGTTTCGAAAGACCCTCGTATTAACTAATTGTTATGATTCTTTTATGGTAATTATTACATTCGTGAAACGCAATTAATTTGGACAATTCAATTAATCGTGATTTTCTTAGCAGTAATTGTTCTTCATTTAGATGCTTCATTATCTTCACATATACCATATACAATATGTATAAATAAAATTGTGCGACAAGATAAGGTTGATTACACTTAACTGAATGAAATTAATTTTTTTTACTTTTCTTTTGTAGTTGTCTTCCTTATTCTTTTTATGTTGAGAAATTGCGTTACAGTTCACATTATGCCTGCAGTTTTTAAATTTACAAAAGTATTTGTTCATTTTTATGGAAAAATTTCTTTGTTGTTCGCATATAAACTTTATGTTGTTTATTTTTATTTTATTTAAATGATTTCGGTAAACTTTATATTTGTCATATTATTGGTAATGATTTATAAGTATGTTTTTAATAAAAATAACATTTTTCCTTAGTTGGGTT
>JANSTS010007270.1:0-13768 GCA_026546915.1 Sylvicola fuscatus
ACCCTCCATTTCGCCCAAAACTTTCCTACATGCGGCATGCAGCTTCATCCACCCTTAGTCGTATATGGTATACACACATATGATGCATATGTGCACACTGTAAATCTTCTAGCCAGTCTCTCTCTCAGTAACATGACATCGGATTAGTCTCTTAGTCAAGCCGTTCATTTTCATCTTAATATAGTGTCTGGCTTTTAAGGGATGTGCTGGGAAATTCATTTTATCAACTGACTTTATTCAAATAAGTACAAACTCACATCAATTTCCCGCATGTCGTTTTGTTTTCTCTTTTACTTTTTCTTATGGAATTAATTGGAATTCGTTTTCATGTTATTGAGTGTGGGGTATTTGTTTGAAATGCTTTATAATTTTTTTGTAAAAATTGACAAAAGATGTATTTAGCCAGGTATTGTATTGAAATGGGTTGAAAGTATTGTTGGCAAAAAAAAAAAAAAAATTGAAAATGCTGTAAGGGTTTGAATATTTTTCGCAAGCTTTGACTTAACTACATAGAAACAGAGAGGGAGGAAAAACCATCGTCATCCCCTCTGATTGTAATACAATAAATATATGTTGTAGAAATATGATATTTTACCTGACCACCATGCAATAATATCTCTGTGTTTGACGGGTGTACATATTGTTAGGACATCAGCTTACAACGAGCTGTTTCTATTGAAAATGCTGTTTGTATTTATTCAGCAATTCGTTGGAAATTCAACATTTTTCTCCGTTTCTGTTTATTTCATAAGGTTTTAACTTGTTGTTAAATTGAAAGCTTTTACATTATTTGCAGACATTCATGATTTTCTCTTTCAGTTAAATTTAGTTTTACCTAAATGATGATTATGACGTTTAATTAAAATTTTCCGTTAATCCTTTACGCAGTTAAAGCGTCGGAAAAAAAACAACTGTAAAATTGTATGTTCAAGTCAATCTAATCAAAAATTTGTTAAAACCTTCGCTGATGAAATTTAAGCTTTCCAAGGGAAAGATGTGAAATGAAACCCTCAATCTTGATGGGACAAATAATTGTCTCCCTTCCATCTTGCTATCGAAGAAAACATCAACATAATGCATCAACACGTATGACTTCAATTATAATGTAGCTGGTTCCATTGAAGCGCTTCCGCCGCCACATCCACCGGCGCATTGCACCACATAAATGCATATGACGCGTCCGATGAGATGCGTCGCGACGCTTGCAAATGATGTATCTTTTTCTTTTCGTTTTTGTCCGCAAGAGAAATTGCTTTGAATTGACTATATGCATTTCTCTTGTTCGGTGGTGAGTTTTCATCCCCTCAATACGAATAATGTTGCATTTCAGTTAACTTTAAATTGTGCAATGTGCATTCATTAAAACTAGATAAAAAGACAAGCAGATGGAGGTGTTAAGTGGCGTCTGGCGTCTGTTTTGAACTCTAATATAATAATGAGAATTCCACCTCTTTTTGTTTTTTCAAGTAAATTTAATCCATATAATCAACTTTGAATCACTATCGTGTTTAAAAAAAAACAAGTGCGTTCGGCAAATGGTGGGGGTGGTTGGAGGGGGTGGGTGGCATAAGTTGTTCTAATGGCACATCAAAAATCACCCCCCGCTTGTGTGAGTGTGTGAATGCGATCTGGTTGGGCGCAGTGAACCCAAACGCATCTGATGGATGAAGCCGTATGTAAATGCGAGGCTGAATGGGGCTGGTATGGCGGCGCCACCACCTACCACAACCACCAACACCACCATCACCACCACCCCACTTTACCTATCGTCATCACAAACGTATAACACCCATTTGTTCGCACTTTTTAATTATTGACACCTCGATGAAGTCTGTCGCGCTGCTGCATACGCATATGACATTGTGTCGGCACGTCTATAAGTGCATACATGCGGCGTACGCACACTGCACACGCTCATGTTGTGCGATGCACACACAATTATTGATGGCAAACACTGATTTCTGTAGTACCTCGTGCTAGCTTGTGCCTTCATTTCTTGTATAGTTATTTCTGCATTTTGTTTTGTTTTTTTTTGCATTTCCTCCCTTACAGCCATTATAATTGTGCCGGCTTTTGTTATGCTCAATAATAACGCGTGTACGCGCACACTTGGCCAATTCCTTTTAGTATCCTTAAAACATCAACAACAACAACAACAAAACAATGAGCTACACCGAATTCAACGTATCTATGATTACAGTTGGATAATGCAGTTTCATCTGTAATTATTGTTCAGTGTCGCTGGGTGGTTGTAAATGCGCTGGCGCCAACTTGAAAGCTTATCGGATTTTCCTGCAAATATTCAATTCAATATACGTTTTGATGATGCTGCACCGCCCCCAAAAGCTGCTTTTGAATTTGATAATTAAATCAGATATTTACACATACGCGGTTAAGTGCGTTTTAATGCAGATATATTACGCCTGCGGGGGTAGGTTTTAGCGTGGAAAATGCAGCTGCCGCCTGAGCGACAAGTTAATTTTGCTAAACGAATTAAATACATTTTGACTTGAACCGGCTGCATACCATTTGAGTATTTGTGCATTTTCCGCTCTAAATGTAGTTATTTTCATCCCTCGAAATGGTGTTGAAATGCCAATGTGTTAATAAATTGTTAGTTACCTGACGTATTTGCATAACGATAGTTTACGGTACAAAACGATTTTCCAAAATATCCCTTTTCTGTTTTGCTGCACTCTTAAGCTTTCATTTTTAGTTTCACAGTTGATCTTCAGTTCGTGCAATGATCATCTGGCGAAATTGTGCATTATCCTTTAATCCAGATAGTGATGCAACCAAGTGAATACGGAAATACCCAAAAACAGTGGTTTGCACTTGTCGGTGTTAGCCACACTTCATCCATATAGTCCATAATGTGTTACATTATAGTTTTTGTGCTAACATACGCCACCAGACAGCAGTCTGGCTGGGTTGTTTTCCCCATGCACCAATAAACCCATCACTTCAACCCTCTGAAACGAAAACGATTTTTCATCGTCGTGTTCTATCCAGTCGCCCATTTGCTCGATTAAATTGGGTTATTTTGTGTGTTCTTGTATATATAAAATATTGTTGTTTTTTGTTTTTGTGTTTTTTTTTTGTTGTTTGTTTTTGTTTTTTTTTTCGTTTAGCCACCGGCCAAAAAGGTTTATGCACTCTTTGCAATTAAGCTGTTGAAGTAATCGAAGTAGAAATGCCGGAGTAAGTGCATGAAACGGCGAGGGGATTGTTGGTCGGCTGAAGTGGTCTCAACCCTCAACCCTCGATAGCGTGGCTAAACTAATGCCTTATCATTTGGATATGCGTAAAGCAATTTAGTTAAACTCTATTTTAACGTTAGCTGCATTTAACTGCAGTCTAGATTAGTTTTGGAATTTTTCGGTTGGAAGTCCACCTCCCTCCCCTCCCCAATTGCAGGCATTTATGTGTCACGGCCAGACGTGAATTTTCAATTGTTTCGCCTGTTAAACACATAAAGTAGTAATATATTTGATAGAACGTACATAATTTCCTAATACACTCACTTTTGTGGGTGTTTTATGGATTGTAATCGTCCCCTTGTGCATTGCGTGCGTCTAGCATGCGTTCGTATGCTGCACACACATCCACACACACACATGTAAATGCTGTTTATGGCTTTGCCTTTGCCTTCAACCGCCCGCCGCCTCAGTCGGCGCATTCATACCGGCCGTCTTACATTGCCAAATGGAATCTCATGACACTCGCTGAATAAATCACATGTACGGTTTTTAGCTTGACTGCGCTTTGATCGATTTAAGATGAGGGTGTAAAGTGCTGCACGTCACCTCCTCGTTCCACATATGCTCAGTTTTGTTTCCTTGTTAGTAGCAGCCAGGACGAGGGTGGTGTATGACGCGATCTTTTCTGTCACGCATATGTGTCATTTAGTTGATGATTTTCTGCATTGAGTGATTGCGGCTGCAACACTAAAAGATGTTGTGGTTGTTTATGCTTTTAAACAGATTTGACTCAACATCGATGATCCTTTAAGGGAGGGGGTCGTTTAAAGGCATCGAACATTCAACTATCTTTTGTCAGCCCACTTCAATGCAACTCAAGACTTCTAGTGCTTTCTCAGCCAGAAACTTTTCGTTTAATTTGTTTAATTTCATTTGCCAGCACCGTTCTTATTATGCTGTCCTCCCTCCCTCCACACCCCCATCCCCTTCCGTATAGATTCGCTAAACGTTTTAGGCAACACAAACATTTGTATTTGATTAACGTGTCTGTATGCTTTACTTAACGAATATTTTTATTACTAAAAGCTTTTCCATCCGCATCATAACACTGCAACCATCTAGTTTGTGCTCCTCCCCTACCCTATCATCCCCTACGGCGGCTACATCGATTTTATCATTTTTCTTATAGAGTGGCTCTGTTTGCACAGACAGTCGTTTTTGTAGTTTTTCAATTATTTCATAAACGAAAATAAGGAGAGAGCAAAAAAAGCGTCGTCCTTATGAGTAAAAAAGCTTTTACATTTCTTAGTTACATGTATGTGAAGAAAAAGGACGTTGCCACCCAATATTTGCTCACCAATTATCATATTTCCTATAAGCAAATCATATGTCATAAATGTGTGGCGGCTTTTTCAAAAAGCTATGGCAATAATTTCAGGCCACCCACACCAATCAATTTCAATTAGTTTTCCGGGCCGCTTTTACATACATTCACTTATGTGTACATCAACATAATTCGATTGTAGATTCGGTTGTTCTAATCATTAGTTTGCGTATGTGGTGGATAATGTGTGTTGTATTTGTCGACACCAAGGTGATGTAGCTTACAGCCATCTTAGTGGATTAGGTTTGTGCGTAGGACCGTATCAGGGGGTTCGGTGGTGGCTGGGTGTTTGTGGTGGGGGGGGTTGGTTTGGTGACAAAGAGGCCGGTTAATTTATTATTAAAATAATGATATCGGTTCAGTGGTGTCGGCAACTTTGCGGATATACTGAAGGGATAATACCCCAAAGTTCTATAATTTACTATTAATGTAAATGGCTGGCATTTCTAATCCACAGCCACACCATCCGCTTACATCATTCCACCATTAAAGGTTGCCTTAAATTTATGCAGCAGTTTCACACCTTCACCAAACACTTGCCAGCCTCCAATTACTTATTGGCCCAGCATACATTTCCGGGCGACGGCGATTATCAAAGGCCACACTCAAATCGACCGCCATTTCGTTCTCGTCGGCTGTTCCTCTATTGACACAGAGCTATTGCCCCAATTGAGTACTGTAATTCTGCGAATCTGACGCCGCCACAGCGTTTACCACCGCATATGTGCTATCCGTATGAACATTTGTACACATTGTATATGAATAAATGTATTCACACATGATTTGACTGGAGCATGGCACAATATCAATATAGGCAACACCCACATGAGTCGTAGTCGCGTTATGGGAACTGCTGGACTATCGCTGATGTGCTTCACTTATGCCAGTGGAATGTGTGATGTGTGCGTGTGCGTGTGTGTGTGTGTGTGTGTGTACATTAGTGCGCCTTTGATTTCGCTTCACCAAATATTATGTTAATGCAAACGCTTCCAAGAAATAGGTCTTAACGAGTTTACAGGGCGTCGCTTCAGCAAATAATCCAACAAAACGTTTAGCTCACATTCGTCACTGCGATCCATCTATTACTTACAAGTGTGAAGTGTACACATCCTTGACGAATAAGATAATAAGAAGAATTTTTGGTTTTCGTGTTTTCGCCATTGGCGGTGCGAGAACAAAGCGCTCGACTTGGCGTATATCGTCGCGTATTAATATTTGTCAGGTGTTCCAGGTAACGCGCACACAATTGACTGTCGTTGTCGGTTTGATTAGGTATTTATGGGTCAAGTTTTGGTGTCGCGAACCCAACGAAGAATGAGTGATTACCTTAATTGTCGGCCAGTCACACGCAATTACCAAAGTCGCGCTGCTATCGTCCGCCAACAATGCGGTTGTGCTTGCGATTTTCACACCTTTCAGAAGTGGTCGCTGTTTGTTTGTTTGTTTGTTTGTCTGTTTGTCGGTTTGTACCGTCACATAACGTGCAGATAGCTGATGTCATCCATATGCATATAGAGAAACGGCGCTTATTGTATTTATATTTCTGTATGACCTGAATGGATGTCATGTTCATGCGCCCTCATCAGCCAACAAAAGACCGACTCAGCTCAATCGGCCATCTGTCACATTCACCTGAAGATCTACTCATTTGGAAGCTTTCGTGATTGAGATGGTTCACTAGTCACTTCTCTATCATTTAATAATATTTCTTTTTGATTGTTTTTGGACTAACTGCAATGCATTTTCTCGACGGAAATTTTTTTTGTTTGCTTCAATAATATGTATTTATCGGAAAAAGGGGCAGTAGGGGGTGGGGGGATGGTATTTCTGAACGTCACTCAGACTATTCAATAACATACAATTATTTGTTGAGTATTTTCAACGGAATTCAGCGAAATCGTTGGGCCAGGTGCACATTCGCGAATTAAGCCACTGGTCTATCATTATTTATATGGGCAATAAGGCACTTCAGCGGTATGCTGTTTTTTTTTGTTTTGTTTTTTTTTTTTTTTTTGTTTTTTTCCTCTCGTTTGTTTGTTTCCCCTCAATGACTCATCCACAAATATTTTCCTCAATTAATTTCATTCACTAATGCTTATCACATATGCATTTTGTGGGTGGCGAAATACCAGCAGAAATATTTCCAGCATCATGAAAACGCTTTCATACTGACTTTACGCTTTCAATAATAATTAACACAAGCCACTCAATAATTGAACTCATATACATACTCTAAAATCAATTGTTCATTTAGTTAATTGTCTTTTCACCATGTTAAATATACGAAAATATGCTGAATCAATGCTTATTCAAAATTTATTATTATTTGAGCATATTTCATTTATGTTTTCAACTACAATTTTTTTTTTAATTTTTTTTTGTTGGCGCATTGCAAGGAATGTTAACGGCAGGACAATCGAATGTGTATAATTGAATTTTTAATATGTTAAGTTGTGCATAATTGATCAACATTAAGGTTCACAAATGAATTTAATTTCATTCAATTATATAGGAAATTACGTATTCAATTGATAACCATCAAAGGCCTGGCTACAATTAATATAGAAATTGCAGTTTTTGTTTCGGCTGTTACAATAAAACACACAATTTCAAAAGGGTAAACAATGCCAAAAACCTCCCCTAAATAAGCAGCAATCAGTGAATTGTGGCCGCCGCAGTCAAGTCATATTGTTCAACAATCCCGCAGGAACTCAAGTGGCTCAATTCCTTGCAGACTACAACCTAAGTAACATATTACTGTATGTTACCACCAAATGCAATACACTTTGTTTTCAATTTGGCTGAGTCAGCCTCACGTTGTGCAGGTCACCCTTGTTAGGCAGATAATTAATGATGCCCTTCGCGCACATTTTCTGCAATGCACTTACCCCGCTAAAGTGTATGCTTAGTTTGCCGTCTTATTTACTTCTTTTTTCTTTTTTTTTGGTTTTTTGTCTAATCATTGTTAATTCATTTGATTCCTGTTGCTTTTTTCTTTCAAGAGTCAGTTTTTCCCACCCCTTGATGGTTAGCGGTCAGATATGAGTCGGCAATTGTGTGAAGCTGTCAATTTGATTTTAGTTTTCTTAACCGAAATCGTTTTTTTTTGGAACAATTGTTCGGCTCTGATGGATTTCGTTTAAATCCAGCTCAGTTGAAAGTGCAATGGACGTCTAGTAAATGCAGTGATTGCAACCCTCGTTTAAATTCAAACAGCAAAATAACCCCATAACTATCTAACTGCATATCTTTAACCACATTCATTTATGATCATTGCAATTCGTTAAGGACTGATGCATCAGCAATTTTGCGCTTAGATGAAATAACAAGACGGCAAGATATCGTTAGCTCGATATGCGAGTCGACGCCGGCATACGGTGATATGCCAAGATTACGAAAATGTGGTTCCTGTTGTGTCTGTATATTCCGTGAATTTGTTCATTAACCGTTGTGGTTGTTGGGATACAGTTGGGGTTTGTGCCGTCGACATTGAGAACACCGGAATAATTGAGGTAAGGAACAGCTTCGACAGAGTTCCTTAGCTGCTTGGCCACCCCCCCCCGCCCCCCCCCCCCCCCCCTCCTCCATCCCCCCGTCACCCGTGTGCGACACTTGTTCCATTATTACTCCCTTTTGGTTGTGTCGCACATGTGTGCGTTATCACGTGTGTAAACACTTACGCACCTGACAAAGGTGCCGATACGTTCGTCTGTATTTAAATCTAGGCAGTGTCGCGTCGCCTTCTTGTTGCTGCTGGGCTTAGTGGCTTAGCTTTTTGTTCATTGCCTTTTTTTTTGTTTTGTTTTTTGGATCATGGGTGTTGCGCTCCTGTTTCCTACCATCCCCCCGGCTGCCCTCCCCCCTTTTAGTCCATATGATATGTATGAAAATCGCTATGCTACTTGTGCGTAGCCCCAGACAAACGCATAGAATTACGAGAGGAAGCAGCAAAGAACAAACAAACAACGGAATATGAACTGATGAGGAGCAAAGACGTGAAAGGGGTGGGGGGGGGGGGGGGGGGGGGGGGTGGTGCAAAAAAGAGACGAACTGAGTGCATGACGAACGTGTATGTGGCGTATGTGGCATATGAGTAAGTCTTACGGTCACTTTTCTGCGTTGTCTTTGTTCTGTCGTTGCTTTCTGTGTGTTTGTGCGTTTGTCTGAGGGTTGGTAATACTTTTTTTTGCTGTTCTTGGTTTTCTTTTCTTGTTGTTTGCTGCATTTTGTTTGTGTGTTGACCGCCCACACGATTTCCTTCAGTTTTCCGGTACATGTTTTACTCGTGTCTCAGTGCAATCTGGTTATTTCTCTTGCACCCTGCCCCACCCAACCACCTACTCCGCCACATTTCCATCGATACACACATTTATGTGCCTGTACAAAGAACATACATAGATGTGGCTGTCCTCGCCAGAATATTTAGCGTGTTCCAGCTAGGCTACTGTATATTAATTTTCTCGTTTCTTTTCTTTTTTTTGTCCTTTTTCTTTGTCCAGGCAACCCTTTAACCTCAATACTTTAAGCGACGTCGATTGTGTTGGTGTATGTTCACTTCTCAATACTTATATGTACCAATTACCCAGCCGTTGAAAGCTTTAAGGACATGTATGTTCTATGGTAGTGCAGCAGAAAAGAAATTTCTAATGGTATAACATGTTGGGGAGTTGGTTGGGCAGTTGAACGATTTGTCTGGATGATTGTATGTGTCGTGGGTGGGAGTGTTTGCTGCCACCTATTAACAATTCTATCTATCCGTAATATTTCTTAGAATATCTGCACTCTGAGTGTGTGTTTACTTTTACTTATAGCGTCGTATATTAAGTATATGCCAAGCGAATGTATGTAAGTCGTTTGAGTATATGTTTATCGAGAAGGAATTGTTAGTAAAGCAGATATTTTGCCCTGAACATTTGGGGTGGAGGGTGGAGGGCGATGGGGGGGTTGGTTGGGCAATTTACAGCGTTCCAGCATTACGGGGGATGGTTCGGTTTGTTGGCTGTGTCTTGCTGCTGCTGCTGAAATTCGTACTACCGCTATATTGTCAGGCGGCAAAGGATTGGTAGGGGTAGGGGGTAGTAGAAACTTCAGAAAGAGAAGTTGACTCGGCACTCGATACCAAAACAACGAGGTTTCTCCTTTCACCATACAAATAAAATATATTATGCGCAAATATACTTCAATTACGTGCACACACACACACACACACACACACACGCGCTGGCCACTCGAGATTGAATACTGGAACTTTTAAATGAAAGCTAAGTCTGCTGTGCAAGATATGTACCGGACATCGCACATATGCCGTCGCTTCTGTTTGCTTATGCCAGCAGAAGATTGGTTCGACGGTTGTCTGCTAAGCTCCTTGGGTGTTGTTGTCAATTTCCCAAGGACTCACAGTCCCCAAATATGCTATCAACTACCAAACAGCTTAATCACTTTATGTCTATATTGACGATGTGTGCCAAAGCATTCCACATCGTCGACTAAATTTTCGTTTGACAATATCATTTCACATCATTTTATAAGCAAAGTGGTCTGTTAATTTCTAGCTGTAAGGAGCCTTTTAACAAAAAAATGTCGCCAAGTAAATCTCGTCTGGTGCACAAATTTTAGTGTTTCATTGTTTCAGTAATATTTTAATTAAGGCAAACAACACACAAAGCGGTCTTGAGCGACAAAATTGAATACGTGAAATAATTCAAATGCAGCAACGAAAAGGATTTTTTTTTTTTGTCTTACGTTTCGGTTGGGACAAAAGCGTGCAGATGATGGTCAGTGGCAGTGCAATCGTGTAAGAAGCAGAAATGCAGAGTGAAGTGGGCAATGAAAACTTTCGTCAGACTTTTATTTGAAACAAACGGCCACGACTGAAGTGGCCTACTCATCTGTAGTTGTCCAGTTCGGCTCACTCCTTCCAATTTGTTTCTTTATTTTCATTTTCAAAAAAATTTCTTCGTCTCGT
The DNA here is from genome assembly GCA_026546915.1 of Sylvicola fuscatus. Lineage (NCBI taxonomy): Eukaryota > Metazoa > Arthropoda > Insecta > Diptera > Anisopodidae > Sylvicola > Sylvicola fuscatus. The sequence goes on from JANSTS010007270.1 coordinate 10,550, forward strand.
CCTTAAAGCATTTGTTTTGTGTCCGCATTTGCTTGTTGTAACAAGTGGAATAAAATGTCCCAGCCAGCTATCTAACACTTACTTCTTTAGCATTTATACCAATTATAGTTTGTATTTAGCAAGACTGAAAAGAAGTCTTAACAAGAAGTTAAGTGCGGCGTAATTTAATGAGAAAATAAAAGACGACAGAACGACAATGCATATAGAATACTGTGAAATGTTGCCAATTATATTTGAACAACAAATGAAGTCAAAAAGCTGCCGAACAAATTAAGTAAGTTTTTTGTTTTGCCAAGCTCAAGTAATTATGAGCTGTATTAGTTGTCACAGAATCGTTGTGGGGTGGAAAAGGGAGGGTTGACTTTGTAGTTGCAGGTGAGGAACGATTTATGTTGTGAGGGGGAGAATTTTTTTGTTGAGCTTTTTATGTTTACTCAATAAAAATGCTTTTTTTTCATGTGGGAGGAGTTTCAAATGATTCTCAAATTCTGTTAGTTTGACATTTAAAAGCGTAAACTCTCTGCCAGACAACAATGTCACTTTGATGTCGCTTTTTCATTGCAGCATTCAATGCATCAAACGCACAAATAATACCGCTCAATTAGGTGGACACATTTGTAGTAGCCACCTTCAACCCCCTTTTCCCCACAACAACAACAAAAAAAAGCAGCAAAAAAAAAACAGAAAAATGTTGCATCGAGAATATAAAAGAGAGAACAATTTGGAAAGCAAATGGCGTCAACAATTAAGTGTCATAACCAAACTGCAACATAACAGGGAAACAGTTTCGGTGCAATATGCATTTATTCGATACGAAATGTAAAAGCTGTCAGATAGAGGGATGCAAGGGGGATGAAATCAAATGTCTAATTTTATTAATTAGATTTGATGGTCCAGTCAGGTTTTTTTTTCTTTTTTTTTTTTTTTTGCCTTTAAAAAGGCAACATACAAATTGCTAGCGCTTGTTTTCCCGTCTCACAACATTCCTGCACGTTATATTCATTGTTCCATCTCTTCTGGCATTCATCATCAAAAAGCAACTTGAGACATACATCCAAGAAGATGGATACACTTGAAGTGCTGGCAAAATACACGCATATGTAACATATGCAGATAAAATGCATACACATGTGCATTGTTGTGCCACACACCCAGCACAATGAAAACATCTACATATATGGATGGGAAGCGGCGACCACCCTCGACCCCTCGCCCCCCACACTTGTGCCGGTCGCTCATGTGTCGGCTACCGCATGCATTCGCCTCCCTTATCACTTTTCACACACACACACACGCGGCGAGCCTCCTTCTTTTTTGCTGTTGCTGTATGCTGTTTCTTTATTTTTTCGTTGTTGCAAAAAAGAAGAAGAAGAAGAAGAAGAAAAAAGTGGAAAAAAAAAAAACTCCTTCAACTGAAAAATATACGCGTCACTGGCTGCATCGGCGGTTTTCTTTTCTTCTTTCTCGAACCACACCAACCCCACCCACTCATCCCTCTGCCGTTTTTAAACATCGTCCCGGTCGCATTTCCCTTATCCGGGGCCCTCTTTGTTCGTGATGACTTCCTTTACGTTCTGTATGCGTACCGTGTGTGTGTGTGTGTGTGTGTGTGTGTGTGTGTGTGTATGTGTCTATGTGTGTGTGCATCGCCCCACTGTGTGTGACGCGTTTGATTTTTGCCTTCATACTCGGCTTTTCATTTTACCTTTTACTTTTTATTTTCTATATTTTAGTTAAGAAAACGAAAACGTACGTTTTGAAGATGCTACCACTGGGGAATTGGCGGAAGGGGGGCACATGGTGTGGGCGGGTGGTTTTGATATAAACTGAGCGAAAAGGAAATCCTGCAAAGGTGAAAAAAGCAGAGGGAGAGAGAGAGGGGTGGGAGAAACTTCACTAATTACTTCCTTCCGTTAGTAGCTTCTCGGAAAACGTAAAACTCACCAATGCGATGATCTCAAGTGGAAATGCGGCACACGCGGTTTTTACATCTTTTAATTTCTATATAAATGTAAGACGAGTGTATGTGCGCTTTAAGTCGGAACTAAGTAAACAAACGGGCGAACCGCAATGCACTTGGCACAATTTACAAATATACCCCCCCCACCCCTCTCTCGCTCCCTCCAACCCTTGTGCATTATAATTATGTATTCAAGTTCTAAAATGGAAATTATTTGCCGGCCGTATTACGAGACGCCGCGCCGATCAATTTCCGGTGCGTGTGAAATGTCGCCTCGCGACTTACTCGTCGCCTCCCACGGTGAAGCGTCGTCCCATCACCCCCCCACCCCACACCCCACCCCACAAGCAATGCCTCAGCACACTCGCGAGTCATCGCTCATCGCATTAAACCGTTCCTCTCCAACATGCACACTAGGCGAGCATTAATTTTCTTGATAAATTTTATTAATTTAAATTTATTTATTATATTGAATATAAATAGGGCAGAGCCCTTGGGCGGGCGGGCGCTGGTGCGGGCGGCCCTCAGCGTGTATTTGACTATCATGACAGAGTGAAAACAATGTGCGGATTTACCCTAACGGCCTTTGTGTCACCCCTTTTTCTGTTTTTTTTTTTTATTTTGTTTAGCTGTGACTTGCCATTATGAAAATGTCATATATAGCTAAGGGTGGACAGTTTTATACATTGTCGCCAACGAGGGGTGTGCCCGCGTACTTGCACAGCGGCAACGGTATAAAGATAGATTCAGTCGGCTATCTCAGATGTATAATGTCGCCACCATTCCCATCTACATACAAACAAGCTATATATAATTCAGTTATAAAATACATGTATGCAGAATTATGCCGAAAATGTATTTAGATTTTGAATCGTCTTAGAAATGAAGGGCATCTCCTCGTTGTTATTCTCTACTGTTGTTGGCAAAATGATTTTACTTAAATGCTCATCACGCTGAGTCTGCGGGCGCGCAACAGCAACACCACCCACCCAACCACCCCACCCACCCAACCCACCTTCGGCTCAGTCTATTTGAACAGGGTGAGCTTGTCGTCGTTTTAATCTAATATATCATTTCGACACAGAAATTGTATGCAATTTATTATTTTAATAATATAGTTAGTAACTTCATTGTGGCAACCTGAGCAACCATTCGCATTTCTGATGTGATGGGATGTTCCCAGATAGCGCTTACTTTTAATTATTAATTACAGCCGGGTGGTAATGAAATGCGTGGGTGGATGGGTGGAATTTGGTGGG
>JANSTS010007272.1:0-13759 GCA_026546915.1 Sylvicola fuscatus
CAAGGGGTACCCCTTGCCTTTTTTTGATCAGTTTTTACAAAATCCATAAAAATTGAGATATGGGCTTGAAATCTTAAATAAATGAATGTGTTTCTGTCAAATATTTAAAAAAAATGCATATTTCATCATTTAAATTTTATTATAATAATCATATTACAATACGCAACTTATTAACGACCAAGTTTAAATTTGAATCCGCATTTTGCGAATTGGACACAAAAAATTTCCCATTCCAGCTGTGAATTGTGACTTGCGACTCTAGAAATATACGTGCTGCCAATAAACAGCTGTGTATAGATTTCTTGAAAGATGTCCCTCCTTACCTACCTCCACGCCTCTGGTGGCAAGATACTTTAAACACTTAAGCAGGCCGCGATTGCATTCGCATTGTTTCTATCGAATTCGCACCATCATTCTTGTATCTTGTTATAAGTTAAAACACATTAAATTGATATAAAACGTGTCTTAACATAATCTCAACAAATCAATTCAATTATCAGGTAATAAAACAAATTATGTTGTAATTGTGACGTTTACATATGTAAAATGTGAATGTTACAGCTGTTTGAGTCCCGCTGTTGGCATATGGTTGTACATAGATAAATTCTAGATGTCAGCTCCCTAATCAATATATATTTTACGCGACAAATAATTAATTTGTTCATAATTTATATAAATAAAACGAAGTTCTTGTTAAGTACAAGCGAGACACAGAGTTTGAGAACTGTGTGCCGACATCCGACGTCTTGGTTCCATTGTTCACAAAACATACGTGCCATCCGCATACGCGCTTTGTGCAAAATTGCCATTGGCCCCTATAAGAAAACGTCTTGTGTCAGCCCAACGAAAAGGTTGAGACAGTGCCGACGGCAGTAAGTTTGTAGGGTGCATTTTGTGCATAGCTGCACCGAATTTGGGCAACGGGCGATGGCATCCATAGTGAAACGCCTGACGCTGCGACAGCTATCCGACGAATGCGTTGTAGCGTAATTGTCGCGACAAAAAAAAACACGAAAAACAAAGAAAAAACGGACGGGGCCAAGTAACTATGGGCGCACCATACGGGGAGCCAGCACAACTTGTACGTCCTGTTATCAATTTGGATGGCCTTTGTCTTGACGTAAGTGCTTTCTTGTAAATTTTGTAATTAGTGGTGGCAGGGATGGGAGGATTGGTGATTGGCGAGACACCATTTCTTGGAAAACGCATTAAATGAGTGTGGTGAGTGTGGTGAGGACAATGGCGCAGCGCTAGTGCGGGTGCCTGACACAGTCCGTCTGTTTTGCTCTCCACCATACTTCTTCTGTTTTCTGTGTGTGTGTTTTTATTTGGTTTGTTTGTCAGTATGGTGAGGTTCATTGACAGAGATCGCGAATTATTGTAGTCGGCTCTGACGAAAATGGCGGAAATTTATTCAATCGCAGCGTCGCATCGCCGACATGTCTCAAGGACATCAACGTGATGCATTCGCGATGTCAGACACCGGATCGATCTGATTGTCCCGTGTCATTTGCCAAATCAGAACAGTAAACAGTTTTTCCGCGATCCAAAACCAATTTTCGTCGAAATTACCTTTTATTGTGCTTAAATCGAAACATATTGACTTAACAATTTTTTTTTAATTGCAATTAGTTCTTTTGTTGTTGTTGAATTGCTGTCAATTAACATGATTTTATTTGTTATTTGATTTATCGGTGAACATTAAACAATCGTAAACGCCAACAACAACCAAAAATTTAAATCAAAATTAAATATCAATTTATTTAAATAAACAAAAATGCAAATTAAAAAAAAATTGAAAATATCCCCAACAAACACCAAATTCACCAAATCCACCGCACCGAACATATATACAAGACTAGATATTCGCAATACAGCTGAGCGACTTGTGAATTGTGACTGGCTGACGTTTGGCTGTTTCGAATAAATGTTGCGACTGCGCATGTGCTGCACTCACACCAACGCCATCAGCTTCCAGTCAGACGCACACGCATGCAATTGCTAGAGTTCTCGCACGCATATGTACGACAGCCACATACGGGCAATACACGACCGCCAGCCACACATGCTGACAAATAAATAGAAATATTCGAGCACCGAAAACTACACAAATACAAAACAAATATGGCTGACTGCAATTCAAATTGAATTCTGCTCCCTTGGTCAGGCAGCGACAGACGTAAAGACAGAATCGAAACAATGTTTTAATCTATCTGGTGAGTAGCCCAGCCATTTGTGTATTTCAAGTGTTTCGTCGTACTTCACTGGGCATGAGGTGTCCGCGCCTCACCAAATCTGTTCAGCCACGCTCGTCCCAGCCACAGCCTCGCCAGCCCGCGGCGGGCCCCCCCTTTCGCTGGTCGCCCCACTGGCCACACGCCTGCTGTGTCGCCGTTTTTCTTTATGTTCTGTGTTTTTTTGTTCTTCATCTTTTTTGTATGGTGAATTAATGAGCCCTTATGGCAAACAGATATTTTTGACAACGATCGTGGTAAGTACAGCATTTGGCGAGATACCATTTTGTGCTGTCGCGATTAGAATATTCTAATCGAGACAATTTGTGTTTGACGGGTGTCAAGAGGCTGTTCCCGATTGTGTTTTGTGTGCTCCTGCAGGCGCTCCATTTTGTGTCGTGTTCTATTGCGAAAAATTCACGGTAAATTGCTGGGTTTTTTTCTTCTCGTTTTTGTCACTTCTCGGGTGTTTTTTTCTTCTTTTCACTTCCGACATATTGTGTAATGGAATATTCGTGGAAAGCGGTGGCGAAGGGCCGAGAGGGGCCCACCTCAAGTGACCCCCGCGCGCAGGCACCGCCGAACCGCCTGAAAAGTGATACCATCCCCTCGCACGACAAAGGAACGGCCAAAGAAACCACATAAAAAGAAGTAGAAGAAAACAAAAGAGAAGAAAGAAATTGCCCAATTGGGGTGTCTAATCAACACAAGCCCAACCATTTGTTTCGGTTTCGCAAGAGACTCGCCTCGTCACCAGTCACCCACCACGCAATTAATTCATCGGGCATGCACATTTGGCGACATGGCGACCATGTTTCGTTTTTTTTTCTTGTGTTTTTTTTCCTTGAAATGGCGAAATTGCGATTCCACGCCACAGTGTTCGTGTGTTTTGTGTGCTGCTGTTGTCGTTGTTGTTGTTGTTGTTGTCGTTGTCAGACAAGTTAGTCATATCAGGCAGAACGGAACGATTTAGCCGCTTCCGAGTTGGTGTGGCCCGTGCTGGCTTCAAAGCAGAGTGCGTTCAATTGAATTTTTTGTATGGTGATAGCATTTGGCTTTATCACCATTGCAAAGGGGGCAGGAGGGTGATATTGTTGGGCTGTTGCTGACATTGGTTTTGGACATTAGTGCAATAATATATGCATATGCTCGCATGCCGTGTGTCACTTTAGAGTTTAGACCCCTCGCCCCTCTCTCTCCAATTCGTTCATAGGAGGAACCGAATTCTTGGTGGTCGCATTTTGGTCAGATGTCTTAATGAATAAGAAAACAGTGTGACTGAATCTGTTTTCTTGAAACACAAAGATCACAATATCTTGGCTACTGTGGAATTGAAAGGATTTTTGTTGGTTAAGATTTATGCTCTCTTAACTAACCCACTATATTTCTTTGTGAGTCACCAGCGGCAAGTGGGAATTTGTACAGGATTTTGCAGTTTATTCTTGTCCATGAAATATTGTTATTATTATTTTATTTTTTTTTATTGTAAGATGTTCTTCTGGCAGTTCCGCTGATTCTTATGTTTTTGTTTGAATGTCTTTAAATTTAAATGGAGTTGATTGCTTTTGGTTTTAATGTCTTGTAATTAAATTGTGTTTGTTTCTTTTGTTTTAGGGATTCACTACCACACAGATGGGATGAAGACATTATGAAGGGAGTTGAGTGAGATAATACCAACCATATTAATGTGAATATACTTTATCCTTTTCTCAATCTTTATTTATTTAATTTTAATTTTAATTTTCTTTTATTATAATACCAGGACAGTTACAAGCAAAATTGTTTATGTTAGTTTGGTGCGAATAAACATTAATTTATAAAGCAACATTGCATCGTATCATAAAACACAACCAAATTGTCAGATTCTGCAACATTTAATTGACTGTGAATAATTTAAATAAAATAAAAAACTACTATAATAAATATATAGAAAAAAAGACAGACATAAAAAAAAACGATAACAGAAAAAGAAAAACACAAAACCGTGAATCAATCAATAAAACACACAAAAAGTTGCTGCGTGTTAAGGCGTGCGTTAGTAAATTTGCCTCCTATGGCCGAGCAGCAGGCAAAAGTTTTTGTTGGCGGTCCAAAAGTGCTTCACTTTTCTTCCTCAAATACCGATGAATCCACAAAGACGACACCATCCAGATCCAATGAGCGTCGACGCGTAACGGATCATCGCAGCTCAACATCGTCACCAATATCGTATGCACTGCCCGATACCGACGACGATTCATACGAGAAACTCTACACATTTGTGGGACGCAGTCTACGCACGAATTGGTCAGAGACCAATCCAGCACCGCGTACCTATCAAAATAGACGGGGAAGAAGAGCTGGCCCCTTGGCACAGGGCAGTCGAGCAGCCACAGACAGCGTCTCATCGGCGACGCGCAGCGCTACATCACACAAAAGCGCCACACCGGTCGCCACCACCAGTTCGACGAACGCTCCACCGCACACAAGCAGCCGCAGAAGTTCGTCCAGCAGCAGCGACAGCAGTCACAGTAGCGGCAGCAGCAACAGCCGCCGTCGCCGCCATCGCACAGCCACTGGCACAGGACCCGCCGCCAACAACGTAACCACCACCAACACAACCAGCAGCAGCACCACCAACACCACATCAACTAGGAATTTAAAGATTCCCACCGCAAACAGATACACCAAAAAGTCGATCAACAACGAGTCCAAAGGCAGCGACAAGAATAGTGCGCGCAAGCGTCGCAAAGTGGACAAGAGTTGTGCCAGCAAGCCAGATTTGTCTTCAGACGAGGAGGGTGACACGGACAAGGAGACGGCCAGCCACAAAGTTGAGAAGACGCCTAAAACAAACGATTGCATTGCTCGACGCACACGATCTCGTACTTGTTTGTCGTTTGTGAGATCGGATTCGGCCAGCAGCGATTCCAGTGCCCAACTGTCGGCGCCATCTCGCAACAAGCAAGCTTCGTTGCACGAGCGCACTCCGAAGCGCGGCCGCCACCGTAACTCGAGCAAGTCCGATTCAAAGGAGTCGGCCACACGTCGTAAGAAGCGAAAGTGCAATCGCAAAGATTACCGCAAAGAGTATCGCCAGCATCCGTCTGCACAGCAAGAGGAAGGCTCGGACGAGGACGACGACCAAGTGGTAGAGAGGGGCCGGTCAACAATTGAGTCGCGCGAATATCGACGATCATCCCGGTGCAGATCATTAACTTCCAATAAGGTGGAACATTTCGAGGAGGCTGACACAGAACCAGAGGAGTCTGGCGGTCGCAGTAGTCGACATAAAAAGAAAAACCATTCACCACCGACATCGTCGCCAAGAAGCGGCCATCAGCTTAACAAGAGTGATCGTCAGCTGCGCTCATCAATTCCGGTGCCTTGCACTTCGGCGCGACATAATTTGCGCGAGAAGCCAGGCCCCAGGTGCTCCAAGAAGTACTACGTTGAGGAACACTGGGCTGACGAACTCGACTCAGATCAGGCGTCAAGCTCTAAAACCAGACAGCGACGCTCCAACAAGAAGGCCAGCGGCAGCGAAGATCACAAATCCAAGGACAAATCTTTTTCGAATCTGGGTGCCCGATTAGGACGCGGTTCTTCTTCTTCGTCGAATTCGAATCCGACATTTGGCCCATCGACGTCCACACACAATCGACAGTCAACGTCGTCCAACAGTCAATATTTCAACGACGAGCCGACGAACGCGACACGCCAAGAAGAAGAAGAAAGCCATCAAGCCTCGCCGAAACTGAGACGCAGTTCACGTGGCAAAAACAATCAAACCAACAAGCAGAACAATTCCGATTTAACAACGGGTTCTTGCTTCAGTTCGCTGTCCACATCCGCTTCATCGGCCTCCAATTTGAATCAGCAGCACGTGGTGGGCACCGCATCGACATCGGCCTCAGCATCGTCGTCGCTGAATCAGTTTGCCGATTCATCGGCAAATCGGGACGGTAGCGAGCGTTTCTTTAGTTTCGCTTCGCATCGTTCAGGCATCGGCATCGGTAGTGGCGGCCAGAGCAATTCGCAGCCACAGCACGCGCGTCGCTCCAGTCGTTACGCCACAAAGTCACAGAATCCAACCTCCAGCTCGTCAAATTCGCACCAGGCTGCCAATACACGCACATCGAGCGGTGGTGGAGCTGGTGGAAGAGGCACAACGGCGAGTGCTAACTCGTCGTCTGGCGGTCATCATCATACAAATATGGCCAACGATGGCGGCCATCACAACCATTCGTCCAGTTCGGCTAGCAAAAAATCTCAAGACAATACCAATCAACACCCGATGGCCGGACAATCTGGATCCAATTCGTCGGCGGCCACACACCACCATCACAATCATGGACAGTCTTCGAACTCGACAAACAACTCGGCCGGCAACTCTATGGCGGGCTCGCACGCCAGCGCCGGCACACCGTCGTCAGTGGCACCGCCCGCTGATTCAGAGTCTGACGACAGCGAAGTGGGCAGACTGCAGGCGCTGCTCGAGTCACGAGGACTGCCGCCACATTTGTTCGGCGCACTCGGACCACGTATGACACACCTCTTAAATCGCACCATAAATCCGACGAATTCTTCACGTGCCCAACAGCTGCTGCAGGGACTGCAGTCGTCCGACGAAAGTCAACAACTGCAGGCGGCCATCGAAATGTGTCAAATGTTGGTGATGGGCAATGAGGATACGTTGGCCGGCTTCCCCATTAAACAGACAGTGCCAGCGCTCATCACACTGCTTCGCATGGAGCACAATTTTGATATGATGAATCATGCGTGTCGCGCATTGGCCTACATGCTGGAGGCGCTGCCACGCTCTTCGGCCACCGTTGTGGAAGCCATACCGGTATTCCTGGAGAAGTTGCAAGTGATTCAGTGCATGGATGTGGCCGAACAGTCGCTGACCGCCTTGGAGATTTTGTCGCGCCGCCACAACAAATCCATTCTGCAAGCCAACGGCGTCGAGGCGTGTCTCACCTATTTGGATTTCTTCTCTATAAATGCACAGCGAGCCGCCTTGGCCATCACCGCCAATTGCTGCCTCAATTTGAATCCCGACGAGTTTCATTTTGTCAAGAACTCACTAGCACAATTGGCACGACTTCTATCACAGTCGGACAAGAAGTGCGTCGAATCCGTGTGCACAGCGTTCTATCGTTTGGTGGAGAATTTCCAGCTGGAGCCGGCGATCCTGCAAGAGATTGCATCCGCCAAGGAGCTGCTCAAGAACTGTCAGCAGTTGCTCATTGTCACACCGTCGGTGCTCAGTTCGGGAACATTTACGAATGTAATACGCATGCTCAGCGTCATGTGTGCCAATTGTCCCGATCTGGCGATCAACCTGTTGAAAAATGATATCGCTTCGACACTTTTGTACTTGCTGACGGGATCGGCTGAAGGACCCAACTCTTCGCTGATGTCCAACTCGTCAATGAACTTCTCCGGCTTAAATAGCTCGGCCAGTTTGATTGTGTCCAATGACATTGAGCTGATTTCGCGCAGCCCCTCTGAACTCTATGAGATCACTTGTCTGATTGGCGAGCTGATGCCAAGACTGCCCACCGACGGCATATTTTCCGTGGACACACTGCTGGAGCGTCCATCGATCGGCGCCAACGACAACGTACAGTGGCAATGGCGCGACGATCGCGGCAACTGGCACACCTATTCGCCGCTGGACTCTCGCATGATCGAAGCGGCCCATCTAAATGCCAACGATGAGATCAGTCTGAGCACATCTGGACGCACCTACACCATTGACTTTCATTCAATGCAACAGATTAACGAAGACACTGGCACCACACGGCCAGTGCAGAGGAAAGTCAATCCTATACAGATTCAGCACAATGAAGACACCAACTCGTCGATGAATAGCAGCAGCGACTCGAACTCATCCACCGTGATGACCACCGGTACCGTAAATTTGAGTGATCGTCCACAGAATCCGTGTCGAGATGCGCGCATCGCTTGCTTGAAGGAGGAACGCGGTCTGGCGGCAGAGTTCATCAAGAATCTGTTCAGTGTCCTGTACGAGGTGTACTGCTCATCTGCTGGTCCAGCTGTTCGCTACAAATGTCTGCGCGCTCTGCTGCGCATGGTCTTCTTTGCGAATCCCGATCTGCTGAAGAACGTGCTGAAAAATCAAACGGTCTCATCGCATATCGCCGGCATGATGGCATCCAATGACTTGCGCATTGTTGTTGGTGCCCTGCAAATGGCAGAGATTCTCATGCAGAAGCTGCCAAATGTGTTTGGCATTCATTTCCGGCGCGAAGGTGTCATGTATCAAGTGAATTTGCTGGCTGATCCGGCCAAGCCGATCTGCGTCACTAATCCGTCGCCGAAAATGTTGAGTGTCGGTGACGCCACATCATCCGATAAGACCAAAATGTCACACCAGAAGTCGCCGATACCGTCGACGTCGAATTTCAATTCATGTTCATCGTCGTTTACTGTGGGAACGCCACCTCCGGCCGCCACCTGCGGCTCACCCAACGCAGCATCCTCGTCGTCGTCATCGGCCGCCTCCAGCCAAACGCCAGCCACCGAGGAGAACTCGTCCCTGGAGAACAGCGGCAGTGTTCAGTCGAAGATGGCCGAAATGCTGAAGCGCAAAGTTCCACCAAAGCGGAAGCCGCAATCGTCTGGACGCTCGTCCAAATCACGGCATTCAGAGCCAGCGGAGCAAAGCACGTCGTGTACAAGCGCCACACAGACACCACCGTCAACAGTGCAAGAGGCCGTGCTGAAGACTGTGCCAACATTGAACACACTGGCCGGCAGTTCTCCATCGGGTCGCAGCACACCGAGTGCCAACACGTCACGCTCAAGATTTTCGGCGAATCTGTCAACATCAAAGACCTCATCGTTTTTGGCGTCTTTGAATCCCGCCCGCTGGGGTCGTACGAGCTCATCCGGCTCACAATCCAACCAGCCATCAACATCGTCGGGCACAACGTCGTCACAGTCGTCGAGTGCATTCGTTAAAAACGAACTGTCCAAGAGTCAGTCCAGCTCCAATTTGATACTGGCCGGCAATCGCGAAAAGGCTCGCATCTGGATACGCGAGCAAGCCATTAAGTTCATGCGCAAATATGGCAACAGCTTCGGCGATGGTGGGCCGAATGGCAACGAGAATGCCACATCAGTGCTGCATCAGTTGACCGAGGTCATACAAAAGTTGTCTGGCAATGAGGCGCTGCACAGCTTGCAAGATTTGAAGAACATTCTAATGCAAAGCGATATCTCGCCGTTCGAGGTGAACCACTCGGGATTGATAAAAGCAATGCTGGAGTATTTGGCGTCGCCCATCATGATCAACAGCAGCACACTGGGCATTGAGCGTCGCTTCGAGAAGCGCGACGATCGTTTGCGTGCCTTTTTGCATGTGTTTGCCGGACTGCCACTGTCCGGCGAAGCGACACTGCACGACGAGAACGGACACATGATAGTAAAGACGGAAAACGACTGGGACTGTGACGCGTTGCAAGTGATCGATTTGACCTCGATCGATGTGTTGCCATTTAGCGCCTTGGTGGCCAAACTGAACGGCTGTGTCACTCAGTTGGAACAGTTTCCCGTCAAGGTACATGATTTCCCAGCAGGTGCTGGAGCGGGTGGCAGTCGCTCGAACACAAGTGCACTTAAATTCTTCAACACGCACCAGCTTAAGTGTAATCTGCAACGCCATCCTTCGTGCTCGAATCTGCGCCAATGGAAGGGTGGCACCGTCAAAATCGATCCGCTGGCTCTGGTGCAGGCGATCGAACGCTATTTGATTGTGCGCGGCTACGGCGGCATACGCATGGACTCCGAGGAGGACAGCGAAGAGGACATGGACGATAATGTCGCAGCGGCCGTCGTATCAGCGGTAAGTTTGTTAACATACGCTCTCATCTGTTTTACTGTTTGGCTCATAATTATTCATTTTGGCTTCCGGTCTTCTAGAATCTAGGAGTTGACCTAATAGTAGGGAGTTCATTCTTAACATTTTTGTGCGATCATTTAAGTCTTAATTAACCGATATCAATATTCTTGCAGACGGCTTTCAAGCACAAATTGGAATTTTTAATTGGGGACCACGTGCTACCATACAATATGACAGTTTACCAGGCTGTCCGACAATATTCACCGATGGCCAACAACGATCCGGCTTCTGAAACGGAAACCGACACCGAAACGCCGATGGGCAGCGCCAACATTTGGGTACAACAGCACACCATCTACTACCGCCCCATCGAGGAGGAGTCCACCAGCGGCGGCAGTCGCAACACCAGCAAACGCATCAGCAAGCTGAACATTGGCGCTTCCACCAGCCAGAGCCAGAGCAGCTCGTCTAGCAATCTGTCCAAGTTGGCACGCAAAAAATCCGAGTTCTGGTGTGACGGCCAGATACCAGCCAGCTCATCACCGTTGTCGCCGTTCTTGCAGACGTCCTTGCCCGCCGACGTAGTGACGGTGCACGACGCATCGCTGGACGCACTGTGCATGCTGCGCATCGTGAACGCGCTCAATCGCAACTGGAAGTCACTGTACAGGAACGTGTCGTGCGTCAATGGCCATAAGAAACTTATACCACAGTCAGAGTTTGTACACTCCAAGATAACGGCCAAAGCCAATCGCCAGCTGCAGGATCCGCTTGTCATAATGACCGGCAACCTGCCGCAGTGGCTGCAACAGATAGCTACCGCCTGTCCATTCCTCTTTCCGTTTGAGAGCCGCCACTTCTTGTTCTATGCCATATCGTTTGATCGTGATCGTGCGCTACAGCGGCTGCTGGACACGACACCCGATCTCAATTCGGCCGACACGTCGGAGCGTGTGACGCCGCGACTCGATCGCAAGAAGCGCACAATTTCGCGAGATGAAATCCTTAAGCAGGCCGAACATATTCTTCAGGAGTTTGGGCAGTCGCGCGCCCTGCTGGAGATCCAGTATGAAAACGAAGTGGGCACAGGTCTGGGACCCACACTTGAATTCTATGCACTTGTGTCCAAGGAATTGACACGTGCCGACTTGAGTCTGTGGCAAGATGCCGATACATACCATAGAGGTAACACCGAAGCGTCCAGTCCCACTGACAGCGGCGGCAAACATGAAATGTTGACAGTGAAGGATGAGTTTATCGAGACTAGTGAGGATGATCACGTGAAGGGGGTGATTGCGCGCTCTGAGTCGCCACAGGGGCCGCCATCGATGCCGTCGCTAGACGCCTCGCCGCCACCACCGTCGATGCATGACCGTGAAAGAATGGCGGACGCCAATCAGTTTGTTCGTTCGCCGAATGGCTTGTTTCCACTGCCGTTGGGACGAGCCGCCAAAGTGGCACAAATGTCTAAATCCAAGACAAAATTCAAGTTTTTGGGCAAATTTATGGCCAAGGCTGTTATGGACAGCAGAATGGTAAGTATTTCAACAACAAAATCCTTGAATCCTTGTGCTCGCCATACTAAACTGACAACAAATATTTCTTCCAGCTGGATCTCCATTTCTCTATTCCGTTTTATCGTTGGCTCTTGTCAGAAGAGCAAACATTTTTTGTTGATGATCTCGCATGGGTGGTACCAGACGTTTATAAGACTTTGCAACGACTTGAGGATGTCGTCAAGATTCGTGATTCAATACAATTGGATGGGTCAATTTCGGAAGATACAAAGGCTACTCTGGTATGGAATTGTGATGGCTCCAAAACACAATGACATTTACTAATTGAACCTTTAAAATTACAGATTGAGGGCCTTGGTATAGACAAGTGTGTCATTGCTGATCTGGGATTAGATTTCGTGTTGCCAGGTCATCCAAGTGTGGAACTGCGACGCAATGGTCGCGACATACCCGTCACCATTGAAAATCTGCACCAGTACATTTCGCTAGTGATGCACTGGTTCCTGGTGGAAGGTGTTCAGAAGCAATTCGAGGCATTACGTGAAGGTATGTCGTCCTCTAGGATTGTCCTAGGAATTCCATTACTAACCAGCTTATTTCTTGGCAGGATTCGATTCGCTGTTTCCCATTCAACGGCTGCGCATGTTCTATCCGGAGGAGTTGGACAAGATATTCTGCGGCGGCGAGGAGAAGCAGTATCAGCCGTGGGAGATACGCATCCTGCAGGAGTGCTGTCGCACTGATCACGGCTACACGCAGGACTCACGGGCCATACAATATCTGTACGAGATATTGTCGCAATTCAATTTGACCGAACAGCGTTTGTTCCTGCAATTTATGACGGGCTCACCGCGCCTGCCGTCTGGCGGCTTCAAGGCGCTGAATCCGCCCTTAACTATTGTGCGCAAGACGTTGGAGACCAGCGAAAATGCTGACGACTTTCTGCCATCGGTCATGACGTGCGTCAACTATCTGAAGCTGCCCGACTACACAGCGCGCGAGGTGATGCGAGCCCGCCTCAAATTAGCCATATCCGAAGGCAGCATGAGTTTTCATCTGTCGTAAGTTCACCCATCCCCCCAGAACAGTTTTACATTCTTAGCTCTTCCATCTTATATTATAGCTAAGCTGTAATTACGTTAAAACGAATGCAGCTGAGTTTACATGGCTCCCATGGCTAATCTTGAAATTGTAAAAATAATCAAAAAAAAAAAAATTCATAAAAAAGAAAAGAAATTATCATTAAAAATTAATATTATCAAAACAGACTAAAGTCTTTTGTATAAAAAAAAACTTGTGTAAGTTTGACGGCGAATTAAGACGGAGGAACGTAAAAGTTATCCAATCCTACCCGATTAAGTCGTTCAGCTTTCTTTCTATTGTTTATCTATTCGTAATCTAATTAGTTAATTAAGAGTAAGCAACAGAGAAGTTGTTTTAAACTAAGTATAAAGTCTGACAGTACATTATTAGCGTAATGAAACTCCTTCACTGATTTTTTTTACATCGAATTTCTTAGAAAGATTCTTGTCAACGATCGGCCAAGTGCTAAAAATCCACTTGTTTGCTTCATTCCATGAACAGCTGGCTGTCATCTGGGCAGTTGTCAGTTCAGTTACTTTTCTCACATATTTTGCCCTACAAGAATCTTATTTTTTTCAAAGTATTTGACCAAATTTGACATTAGCTACATTAATATATCTTAAGAAAACAGTAAATTGTACCCAAGCATTATGAATTTCTTAAAGAAAAGTGGTCAATGAAAGACACAGCTAAACAAAAAACAAGTTGAACTAGGATCGTCTCGAGGTAGAACAATTGACAATTATTGTGACGATTTCTGTCAGTACTTTTAAAATAGTACTTAAAAGACAAATGCTAAAACGCAATTGATTGTATAACTGATAGACTTTTTTTGTTGGAAAAGAGCGGCCACAACACAAAGTGACAAATCAGCGGAGTTTCATTGTGCGGTTTATCGTATGTCCAGAGATAAGAAACTTCTCTCTGCGGCATGGTTTATGTGCTGGTATCTTATAAGATGTGTGATAAAATTTTGATGGAAATTGCGAGGAAATATGAGAAAATCAAAAACAAAAAAAACAAGAGTACATATACTTCCCAAGATCGTTTTTTTGAAAAAAAATGTTCGATCT
>JANSTS010007274.1:1882-13758 GCA_026546915.1 Sylvicola fuscatus
GATTTTCTGGTTTCTTGGTCCGACTCAGTTTTTCTTAAAGATTTTGTTAAACTCAGGTACGATTAATATTTGTTTCAAAAAGATGATTTTTTTCCGAACTCCGGTGATTTATAAATTGGCAACAATTCCGGCATGAGATTTTCTATTTTTTCTTTAATTTTATTTATAGTGTAATGGCTTGAAATTTCTGTAGCTAATATAATTATAATGAATTTTATAAAATAATGAATTAGATTCAGTTGTGCTAAATCGTATGAGGAATCCAAACACAACTTTCAATTTTCTAAAGGGTTCTCCAAAAACTATCGAAAATAGCGCAGATTTCATCTTTAAGTTACTTGCATAATTTTATTATCTTAGCTCATGGACAGACCGAGAAATTAGATAAATATGAAATCTTGCACCGGCTCTCCCTGTCGTGTATTTTAATTTGTAATTTTTTTACTGAATCGTAGCTTATATGATGACTTTCGCGGCTTTACTGGCAAATACTCACTCTTTTAACGAAACTTTTGTTGATGCAGCGTTGAATGTTTGTGGGCTTGTTGGCCAAGACCTTTAAAAAAACTCATAAAAAGAAATCGAATGGTGTGAAATCACACGATCCAGGAGGTCATTTCTAATCACCGAAACGAGAGAGTACACGGCCAACTGAGTGATTTCACAGGCAACACGTGATCCACATCAATATCAACCAACTTAAGCACAAAGAAATGCGTTATCATGTCCGGAGATCTGGAACCAGTTAAATTGACGCTTGAACAGTTTTTTTTTCTCGAAAAAGTATGATCTAATCATGACTTCAGCCCTAAATCCAAAGTGACCAGACATTTTAAAAAATTTTAAAATATTCTTCAACAAATCTATAAACTAAACTAATAATCAGAAAACCTGCAACTTGGAATAAAAACATCAAACAATTTATTATACTAAATGTGTCTCCTTCATTTATTTTATATACATTTAAAACTATTATTTATATTTATTTAATAAAAAACAGAGAAAGTTAACAACTCAATTCAAAAAAAAAAATTCATTTAAAACAAGATCCTTACATCTTAAGATCAAATAGTTGTGACAAGAACTGATATGAAAACAAGCCACCCTCAATGTAGGCGACTTTTTTTCATACTTAAAAAAATGATTAAAACATAATAAGTTAATTACAGTTAAAAATCGGGACAATATTTTCTGACCCCTTGTTCATACACCCTTCTTTGATAAGATTTTTACTGGCTTGAAGCCTAGAATGCTCTTCATAATGCATCGCATGACGTAACTTCAGTAAGTTAACTGTTGTGATGGTTGTCTTAAGGCGCTGACAAACTACGCGTGTATTCTTCATTATATAAGTGATCGAATTACAGTGGATAGTTTGTTAAGAGCCTTAGTAAACTAACAAATTTTGTAGCATCTTCAACTGTAACTCTTCTCAAGGTTATTACTTATAAGACATTGTACAATGTACAATTGTACATATCAACTCTTATGTGCAATGAACATGAACATGGGGAATTACTGATTTGTTTTGCATTTTTATTATTTTAACTTTTTGGTTTAATATATAAGTTTTGTTCAGCAATATATATATATTTGATTTTACCTAATAGGATTCTTTGTTGAATTTATTTTAAGGTTATTACAACCATTCGATTAATTGTTACATTTCAACCATTTCATATAGATCATAGTCTAGCAATTGAAATTAGCATCTTCACATTTAATTTGGTTATTTTCTACAAATGCAAACAATGTCAAGTGTCAACATACAGAACAAACGGTTTGCACCAATAGAAAATAAGTGGTTGGTCTTTTACAGGTAGAAAAGATTAACCAAAACATATATTACAAATTACAATCTGCAGCTGCTTTTTATGTGTATTTTTTTTTGGGACTTTTCATTTGTAAGAAAGTTAAATTGAGTTGAGTAACTTACAGCACTAAGTATACCTTTTTCCTGCTTTTGGCATTTTCACCCTAAAAATACATTTTACGAATTCTTTAAGAATCAACGATTTTTTGTTAAAGGGAAACTTTACATAATAATTATAAGAAGAAAAAAAAACATATAAACATAAAAACATAAAAACAACAAAAAAAAAGTAAAGTTTTAATTAACAGCAGAGTTCAAGACAAAGAGAACGGTAACATTTCAAGGTCAAAAAAAAAACAACTGCCGAATATTCTTATGCTTTGTCGATTATTAACTTAGTACAGATACTTAATGACAATTTTTTTTTTGTTGTATGTGGTACTAGGTAAAGGTAGTTGTAATAAATTAGGCGATAATGGTCAACTTAATTATCAGTCGAAATGAGTACGTCTTATCTTAACTGTAGTTTTAATGCAATTATTACGTAACTTAGAGCAAGTAAATAACTAATTCATAAATAAACAACTGTTATGCTTGGTTTTGCTTGTGAACCTTACACTAGAAAGGAATATGTGTGTGCCGTGTGGCCACCACTTCAGAATGTATCACCTGTAAACCATGGATGAATCCATGGTGCTGACGGTGGCGGCGTTGGCGGATAGATTGTGGGCGAGGGTAGTGCGCACGCCCTGGCCGACGTTTCGAGTCCAGCTGCAGCATTGCTCTGTGGCGCCTGCATGTGGAATCCAACCGGTGAGAATGGAGATCCAAAGAGGCCGGCAGCGACAGATGTCGCCGCTGCCGTTGAATTGTGTTGCGACTGCTGCGCTTGCTGCTGTTGATGGTGTTGCAGTTGCTGTTGTTGCGGCTGTTGCTGTTGTTGCTGCTGCTGTTGCTGTTGCTGCAGCAGTTGTTGTTGATGATACAACAATTGTTGCTGTTGCATCTGCGCTTGTGACTCGTTCATGATGTACGATGAAATTTGTCGGCTGGCGGCGGCGACGGCTGCTTCCGAGGTGGCACCGACCCCAAGGGTTGATCCATAGAAATCCAATTTGTCCTTTTGCTGTTGATAGCGACAGGATGCATAGTTCTTGCTAGCTGCGTCGTGCATCAATGGTACTGGCGGCGATGGAAATTGTGGCGCTATCGGATTCATCGCCTTCTCAAATGCACCCAGCATAGATGTGGCCGTAGTTGACTTGCCGAAGTTGGCGCCAACATTGTACCAGTTGCTGAGCATGGCATTTGCATTGTCGACGGCGCTACTGGTGCTTGAATTCGCGTTGCCTTGAGTGTTAATGGTTTGATGGATGACATTGTGGCTTGCAGCAGATTGGATTTGTTGGTGCGACGTCGTGTCGGAAACAGCCTGATTCTGGGGACACTCTTGATGTTGTTGTGTCCCCCACCCCGATTCCTAGCTCACACGCTTTCGCTTTGATGTTGGTTGGCCTTGGAGTTGAGCTTGCGCAACGTATCGCATCTGTGGCATACAGCGAGTAGCGTCGCGCACTAGTATCAGCGACATCATTTCGGGATGTGACTTTCCATTGTCTTTAAGTACAGCTAGTTGTTGCCTAAAACAAAAGATTTTCGTCTTGTAAGAAATTGTTTGTGACATGTTTTCTGATAATAAACTTACGGGTTTCCTTTGACAAGATCAATGCCGAGTTGTTGGACAAACGATTTCAGATGATCCAGACTGATGTTTGGGAAAAAGTATTCCTTCAAATCGTTAAGGGTCATTTGTAGGTCCGTGTAATTGTTGGGCTTCGAATTAATGCACGGCACCATTTGATGTTCGACTAAAACGCGCTGCATCTTGTATGCTGGCACACCGGTTGGCGTCAAATCCGACAGATTGCCCATCATTAAATTGGCGTCAACTGCCTGGCGGCTCATGTTATTATGGACGCTACGCGTGCTGCGGCCATTGCCCATGGCTAGGTTCATCTGTTGCTGGTGCTGTTGCTGCTGCTGCATCGCTAGCGATGACGACCTTCGAGGGGAAGACAGATCTATTACATCCGTTGATGATGACAGAGACGATATAACGCTCGATTGTCGCTTTGTTGTCGGAGAGGGGCTGGGATTCAGGGTTATGGTTGTTTGGTGTAAGGAATTCGCATTGGGATTGGCCAGCAAATTGTTTAGTAGCTGACCGTTGTACAGTTTATTTAAATCTATGCTGGTATTCAGCGTGTCTAAATCGCGCCTCCACGCCGATTTAGATGCGTTTTGGTTACCAGTGCTAGTGTTATTGTTTAGCTTGGTCTGGCTACCATTAATGTTTGGTAGCATTGGTATTAGCGGAGGTAGTGGCGGCTTATTGGTGGCGGCATTCGGCTTTGGTGAGCCACGTGCCGGCGAACTAATCGGCAGTGAAATGGACAGGGATGAGTGCGGCGTGGTGGGATAGTTTGTCTGGTAGCCGTTAGGCGTTGACGATTGTGTGCCGTTTCCGTAGATAAGCATTTGGTCACTCTTGGCGGCGTTCACGTGGTTCATGAGCCGCTCGAAATTGGTATTTAAGGAATTGAAAGGTTGAAAGATCGCATAAGGTGTGGAGGGTGTGGGGGAGGAGCGTACTGTTGATGGACGACTAATACAACTCGACCTAGAAACATTATAACGCATTTCTTTATGATTTTGCTTCATTTTTTTCTTAGCAAGCTCCATTTTTTTCTTCTTTTTTTTACATTTATTGGCATCATTCATTTGCACTTGTTATTCGGTAAGTTTTGTTAGATTAGTGGTCAAGATGAACGCATAATGAATCTAGGGCAGCGATTGTCTTGTGCTCAATTTGTTTGTATAGGACCGATGTGGACTGATGGGGGAAAAACGATTTCATTTCCAGGGAATAACTTTAGTTTAAAAAATTTTCATAATGAAAAGGACTCAGGGAAACATTACAGTTATTATCAAAATAAATGCTTTAAATGTTTTAAAATAAAAGCAAATTATTCAAATAATTACTAACAAACAAACAACAATAATGTTATACAATAAACGTAAATACTTCTAACAAGTAACAGCAAATAGAGAACAAATAAATAAAAAAAATGTTTACACATCAAATTAAATCGATATCTACGAATGATCTGTCAGTTGAAGGTGACCTTATTGAACATAAATACTGGTATTACAGGTTTTGTTGCAAAACATGTGCTTAAGGTAGAAATATTTATTATAATAAATGGAAAGTAGTGAAGATGCATTTAATTTTCAGTCCGGCAATCAACGGAAACTCTTCTAATTTCAAAAAAATTAAAATTAGTTTTCAAAAAACCAATGAGCTTTATTCCTTTTACAACAAAACTGCGTTACAACAAATCCAGATCATACCATTTAATCGTTAATCTACACACAACGTGACTTTTTATAGAAAGCTTTCTGACCTACTTTGGCAATTATGGAAGAAGAAATAAAAAAACTGCACGAAAGATTTCACGAAGGAAAAATCATTATCAAAATCGCGCCATTAAAATTTGTTTCAATTAAAAGCCATTGAGTAATGCTCAATCGAAAACAAATGCAGGAACATATCTTAGTCGAAATAAAAATGATGTCTGTAAAGCACAAGTCCAAACGACTGATCTACATACAAAATAGTTACATCGAAGAGATACAATGAATCAAACAGAACCAAAGACGCGTCTAATCAAACAATACTATGTTTAAGAATGTTCCCAAACACAAATCAAATCATGCCAGATAAAATAAATCAAAGCTTTCAATTCAACAGAATGCCAAAATGTGACAATTACCTGTGATTCTGCTGTTGCTGCTGATGCTGCATGCTCTGCTGGCTGGAGCGCACCAATGGGGGTGGCTGTTGACCGACGGGCAGATTCATGCCGTTCTGGGCGTACGTCATGGCCCCATATCGACCGCCCACCAACGGCGTTTGCATTTGCTGGGATCGGGTGTTTTGGTAAGTGCGCTGCTGTTGCGCCTGCTGTTGTTGTTGAGCCTGCTGTTGTTGTTGTTGCATTTGCTGGTAAACATCAGCCAATTAGTACACTTTAATTGTTTTCGTATTTATTTCAAAAACTGCTTACCTGTACCATAGTTCTGGCTATGGCTGGATCTGTGAGCATTGCTGTGGATAAACCGTTCTGGACGCTTTGTAGAGATGGTGGCCATCCGAGAAGCTGAAATGACAATTTAGTTTTAGTTTATTTTCACCATAAATTCTCAACATTAATTTCTGTTTTCGTTCGAGTGAGCATAATAAATGTACAGAAAAAAGTGTCAATGACCCTAGAAAAATGCGTGTTAAACATTCATCGCCAATATCTTTTGATACTTTCACGCACAAATTAAAATAATTTTCTCTTTACACAGTTTTCCTCGAAAGACGTTGAATTTAAACAATCATTTCTTATGTTGAGTGTTACCAGAATACAAATACAAAAGAAAACAAAAAGTATTTTAGCAATTCATAGAATTTAATAATTAAAATTATTAAAAATAATGGTCTTTTGTTACCGCACTTATTTGATGGTTTGAATTAAAAAAAAAAACGTGACGCTTATTTACCAAAATGTTTGTTTTGAAAACGTGAGATTTAATTGAAATTGGATTAAGCCATAGATACGAATGAGGGTGGAAATTCACCCTCACAAATATAAAATGATTTTAATGAATTTCAAGAAAATATAAAAAGAAAAACTGTTACAAATGTGTAAATATTTTCTTTGCGAAAATTATGATTGTTACATACAAACATAGAATAATAAAAAGGTAAGTAAAAAAAAAATGTTTTTAAAATTCAACAATCAATTGTCTATCCTTTTGAACTTTATGAACCGGTAACGACAGCATTTCTATCCTGTCTTCGGCAGTTTCTTTTACATCCATTGTTTCAATGGGATACCCTCTCTTTTCGCGATTTCCACACATTAAAAGCGGCTTTTTTTGCTATTGTTTTAATTATTTTAGGAACAAAAACAAAGGAAAAATGGTTCCTCTTATTGATTGTGACATAATTAATTCAAACTTCGTTTTCTCCCCCACAAAAAGGAATAATTGTGATTAATATTTCCATGGAGATTATTGTGGGAACAATCTTTTTGAAGTGGCTCCCAATTAAATACTGATTAATGTAGGCAAGTACAGACAACTGTTTATTAGAAATAACTTTAATTGGCTTTTTTGTGTATGCAACGTGGCGCTTCTCTAAAGACAATACAAGCATGCAGAGACCTTCACAGTTTTACATTGGTGTGCGGATCAAACGTTAGTATATGGGCATATATTAAGTTCTGGAAAAAGCGGTCTTATCAAAACGATCCGTCGCAAAAGCAGCTTTAGAGCATTGATTGTAATTTTCCATAATTTTGGTATTAGTTCGGGTACCCTGGGGCGACGAAATGTTTTTTTTTTAAATTTGGCAGTTCTGAGAGTACATGAGTGTAAAAAAAATACTCAGAATTGAATAGTTTGTTTTTGTGCAAATACATTTCAAAACCATTCATCATCAATTCTTAATGTCAATTTTCTTTGACAAAAACACTTACAAGATACTTAATATGAATTCAAATATATAAACCAGAGAATAGTATACACGTTTACAAGGTCAAAATTTAAATAAGACGTCCTAACTCCAAATCAAATGGCAGTTCTTAAAGTATTTCAATTTTTCAGCACAGAAATTTTAAATAATTAGACTGGTTTTACACCAGTTTTTAAACCTGTTCAATTCGTTTTGTTATTAAATCGCAAATTTGATTATTTCGACTAAAAAATTCAATTCTGCGTTGGGAAATACTTGAAATTAGTTCTGGCATGGCTAATTCTGAGGCAATTGTTGAAAACTTGTAATATTCTTATACAATACAATTATGTTTTGATTGATATATCCATCTAGATCTCATTATGATCTGGACCTTGTCAATCTCATTTAGTTTTTATTTGCAGAAAAATATAGTGAAACAGATGGATAAAGAAAAAATTATAATTTTGACAATTGAAACTTATTGTAAAACCGAAACAAAGAATTTGTGGTGTTACCCAAATATGGGAGCACAACAATTGGTATTTCCCAGATTTGTGACAAATAAAATGTCCAACACTAAAGAAGTTCCAACGAATACTACAAAGCTTTTCTCAATGTTGCAAAGAAAATTATGTAAAGCATCACAGCTGACTCATTCAACTCGCGCTTACAAAGCGAAACGTCAAACGCACACTAAAACGGATTGACACCTCGACAATACTTAATTAGTCAAATTCCCAGGAAAGCCAACTTACCGAATCTAGAGATCCAGCATTCAAGTTGCTGTGTGCCGGAACGGATTGCATTCGAGAATTCTGCATTTGCATCGCCTGCAACGCCTGCGATTGATATCCTTTGCGTCCCTGCACCGCCGTACTTGACTGAGTCATACTAGTCTTCTGGATGTTGGGCACTTTGGGCGGTGGCGCAGAAGGCTGTCGCGTCCAAGTCGCCGTATTTTGTGGAGAATGTTGTTTACCAACCAGCAGCTGTGAATCAACCACCTTGCTGGGCCAGTAGTCCTCAAACTCTGTGCCCACCGGAAAGTAGCTTTTAATGTCAGTCAAACTTATTACGGCCACCGAGTCGCTGGCAAACAACTCATTTCGGATGCCCTGTACCTTACAGCAGAACTTCAAGTAGGACAAATCCCAACCGGATAGGTAGTCAGCCTTGAGCTTCAGGTTCTCTGTCTCACCCTCAAAGTAGAAGAGTGGCACAAATTTCTGGTCGTCGCGCACCGTGTACGGCACAACGGACTCTTTGTTGATGCGTATGAAGCCGCACTTGTCAGTGGGCCCGGAACTGCCCAGCATCAGTTTTTTAGTGCAAACATCGAGAAACTGGAAGAATTTCTGGGCATCTGACAGTCGCACCACCAAGTCTTTAAGTGTAAACATTGAGCCGAAGGTGCCGTCACAATGTTTGTGATTGATCTCGTTGAGGAGGCGGCTCTCTGCATCCGTGATATAGTAACTGCGCACGCATGTGCAACTGTAGATATCATGGTGCAGATACGCCAAATACTTTTGCAGGAGTTTACCCTCGACCATACGCACAGCGCAGTACTTCTCGGTTTGCCTTAATATGTATGGAATATAGATTTTGCCAAATATCGTCCAGCCAAAGTGGCCCTTCTGGCTCTCCTCGTCGTTGGTCTTCTTGTCATCTGGCTCCACCGGTGATCGCATGCCGCTTCTCGCACTGCCATCCAGCTGGCCATTTTGAACGGCACCCGCTGCCGGTGGGACGACATTTTTGCGCGACAAATAGTTCATTATGTTATTGGGCTGATTGGCACCGTTCTGATTGATGGACGATGAGGCGGCCGGTGAATGTGCCGCGTTCCCAGCCAGTCGACTTTGACTGTTGTTCTGTTGTGTGGCTGTTGTTGATCTCTGGCTGGCTTTGTGCTGTTCAATCAGTTTGGCTGCCATTTCGTTGATTTCGGCGTCGTCGTGACGCTCCTGCTTCACAGTCACTGGGACGCCCAGTTGTGCGGCCGGATCTGTTCGTATACCGTTGCCGGGCGCAAGTATTTGGTATGGCATGGATACACCTCCTGTTGGTGTGATGGTAACCGAATTAGTTATTGCTGAAGACATGTTGTCAAACACAGGGGATTAGTCGATTGATGTGTTTACAGATCGGTTGGTTTTTTTTTTTTGTTTGAATTAAGGCATTCATCCACGACGTGGATTTTTGCTTTTTATATTTGGGATGAAGGGAGGACTTCACAGCACCACAGACACACGCATTAGCAGTTTACCACCACCGTTCACATTTACTGGCATTTTACTAGTGTTTTTGTTTTATCAACACACAAATAATCCACATATGAGGAGACGAAAAGACACGCGTTTTCAGTTTTATTTATTTAAGATTTTTCTTGTCTCTTTGCGTCACTCGAAGAAACGTATTACCACCACATTCACAAATATAGGACAGACACTTAATTATATCTACTACTTAGGTACTAATTATTTGATTTTTCACTGTAAATCCCAAGATCCTGCATAAAATCACTTAACTGGTTTTGGAATTGCTCCTAGTAGATAGCTTTGAAGCATTTTCACCATACACCAATATGACTATTTAATACTTTTAAGAATGTCCGTTTATATTCTTCACTATTGCACAACTTCTGAACTACCACTGACTTCTTCTTTTGTTCAGAACACTATCCACCTGTGCCCAAACTTTTATGTCACACTAAACTGCTGATATTTCACTAGTCAGAAACGCGCACGTCATTCAAGCGTCCACAGTTTTGTGTTTTCCTATTCTTTTGTTTTATCGCACCTAAAAACTTTACTAAAAACAGTGTTTTTTTTTGGTGATTTTAAGAACTATATCCAGATTTCTCATCATCGGTATCGTCGCGATTCGAATAACCCCATATTTATCGCGGTATTGAGGAGGATTTATTAAGGTGTATGTAGAAAGTCTAGCACGTACTAACGGCCAACTCCGTTCAGCTCTCGCGCATTTGTTCGACTCTTTCCCTGTAGGACAGAGAGAGCGTTCCCAAGTGTTTTTTCCGTTGCCGTGGTAGTAGATATATTTATGCTACATAGCATGTACATACACAAATGACCCGCTATATACATAAGACAGTGGTGGTGGCTGGTGCTTATGTGTGTTTGTGCGTAACAGAAATACATATAGGCGAATGTAAATGCCCCAAACGGTTTCGTCGTAGTCTCGACGCGAGGCCCCCATTTAATGCTTGGCCGTCCTCGTTTTTGCTGCTTTTGTGTTGTTGGCTAGAGGGAGCCACACCTGGCAACATGTTCCAACTACTCGTCGCTTATTAAAACAAATGACACATTGATCATTCATAATAAGAATATTGGGCATAGAAGAAACCCATATGATGCTGTCGACTACTCCGATGTACATGTGTATTTCAGATTGGAATTTGAATGAGTGGGGTGGGGGGGAGACAGCGACAAACTTTGATAGCATTGCTATGTTTATCAGCTGAATTACTAAGAACAGATTGTAATTATGTTGCAGCTTATAATTAAATACACTCTCACCACATTGAGTTCAGCGTATTGTTTTGCTGGATTTTGTGGCAAGCTGGCCGATTATTCAGCCAAAGCCAACTGCCAATGTGTCTGAAGTCTGAACATAAACTTCAGTTGAAATCGAGAGAGGCCTCTCGGCTAGACTATTGCTATTTATTCTGGGGCCCCTCGGCTAGACTATAGGCATTAATATTTAAAATACACACACGTGCTTTTTGCTTACGTGGTGACTTATGATTTACGAATAATTTTAGGGTTTTATGGTAAAAATAAATTATTTACCTGAAATATGCTCACTGTTGAATTTATGTTGTACTTTTTTTGAAAATACCGATCTTTTGCTATAAATTTATTAATTTATCTTACACTGTTTTGTAATTTAAATGTCATTAGTGTGGCTACGCTTTCGTAGTCTACACGATACTGATTCAATAAACAAGTGAACAGGGATTCTTTTAGATTGCTTTGGTTTCTCTTAACCTGCCCTCCGATAACGATTCAGGTAATTAAAAACGGACATTTTTTATTATTTAGTTTAGATATTATTCTAAAAAACAACGCTGTTTTTCAACGTCTACTTTATTTACTAAATTAATATAATGAAAGTTTGATTAGCATACCTTTCAATTTTTAATCATTTTTTATTATGTCAGCCATTTTGAATTTCAGGACTTTTTTAATTTTGAAAAAAAAATTCATGGTTAATAGACTTATTTATTATAAATTCGTTCTTTCAAGGTCAAATTTGTCTATATTCTAAAAATCCAAAAGAAGTATACAAAGTTGCATGTAGCTGCCCCTGCCACATTTTTTACTTATAGCATTTCACTTAAGGTATTTTATTTGTTTCGTTTAATGACGAAATGAAGAGAGAGTTTTGTTTTCAGAAATAAATTGATTTTTCTTAAAATCAATGAATTTGTCATATCAAAAGTGCGTCAAAAAAATTAATAAACTTCGGAAC
>JANSTS010007276.1:0-11668 GCA_026546915.1 Sylvicola fuscatus
TTACTTTTGTATGAAAAGTTAGAGAAATTGTACCAGGCGAGCAGAAACAGCAGCAAGTTGATTCGGTATTTGAAAACCGCTTGCGTTTAGGCAATTTAACGACCTTTTCGAAGCTGGCCAACAAAAAAGTTGTTAACGATTTTTTGAAAATCGTTATTTAACGATTTTTTTAAAGTTGTTATTAAATGATTTTTTTGAAAGTCGTTATTAAACGATTTTTTGAAAGTCGTTATTTTACGACTTTTTGAAAGTCGGTTCTTAATGAGTTTTTGAAAATCGTTATTTAACGACTTTTTGAAAGTCCTTATTTAACGACTTTTTGAAAGTCCTTATTTAACGACTTTTTGAAAGTCGTCATTTAACGACTTTTTGAAGACCAGCTGCTAATTCTGATTTCTGCTCGCCTGTTACATTTGTATGAAAATTTAAA
This sequence comes from Sylvicola fuscatus, assembly GCA_026546915.1. Taxonomy (NCBI): domain Eukaryota; kingdom Metazoa; phylum Arthropoda; class Insecta; order Diptera; family Anisopodidae; genus Sylvicola; species Sylvicola fuscatus. Next base: position 431 of record JANSTS010007276.1, read on the forward strand.
GAAATTCTACAAGGCGAGCAGAAACAGCAGCAAGTTAATTCAAAAATTTGAAAGCGCCTACGTGCAGGCAATTTACCGACTTCGTGATGACCTGCTGAAAATTCTGTTTTCTGCTCTCCTGTTACAGCAGCAAGTTACCCTCTTGTTTCGGTCTAAGAATAGTGTAAAGAAGGACAATAAAAAAGACATATCATAGAACTTGCGTGTTTAATTGGGTCACGATATTCAACAGAAACCCACGTCTTCATGAAACGGATATTAAAGTGCCCCGAATTTATTGAATTTACCTTAAATATTACTCAATTATCCAATTATTTCTAAATGGAGTTTTTACCAATTTAAAACATCCGGAACGCAATCGAAGGCTGTCACGTCGAATATTATCTTCAATTGCAGGGTCATGTCCTTATTTATTTCAATTCAAAAATATGTGTTTTTCTATTTCTATGCTTTAACATAAGAATATCATTTTGTTTGTGTTTTTTGTTTTCATTATGAGACGCTTTAGACTGGTAAGACAACTTTATCGGCGAAATGATTTGACCAAAGGCGTCTGAGAGTTGAAGCTTTTTTCATAATAAAATATTGTATTTTTTCTTCAGCCACTTATTGGATCCGAAATCTAAAAAAGCAAACATCCGGGCTTCGTACTCCAAAATCTTTGAACCTGGATGCGGCTCTGGTGTTTACCAACTTTTAATTTATTTGTGATTCCCCTTCAATACAACTAACAAGTTCCAAAAAAAAACCAATTATCAAAAATGACAACATCCACAGATCCACACGCTACGCCTGCAGATTTTCGATAGCAACAATGCAACAGTTGGCTTTTAAAGCTTCCACACATTCACATACTCGCACTTTTTTTTTGTTATAAAAAACAATTCAATACATACGCGGGCGCGACACGCACACCAAATCAGCGAAATTAGCGGCGCCGAACTTGCAAACAACTGGCGTTCGGTTCGGCATTTAATTTGTGTTGCTGCCGCCTCGGCTATTCGCTTGCCAGTCGCCAGTGTCGCCACTCGCCACTCGCCAGGCAGCCAGCATTCAGTTCTCCTCCAGCTTCGGCCCAAAATAGATATTGTTGGCTATTTGCCTCTGACTTGCATTGTGCTGTGCGCGTCTCATGTGCCAGCGTTCATTTTGTTGTGCGCCTCTCAAACGGTGAAGTTGGAACTTGGAACCTGCCAGTCAGCACGGTCGCTTCGCTGGTCGGCATTTTACAATATTTACTTTTAGACACACAAAAAAAAAACATGTTATGTAAAGCTTACATATAGTGCGAGTTTAGTGAGTGTAAAAGTGCGCGGTAAAAGAACGTTGAAAGTGAAAGCATTAGACTGAGGTGAAAATTGGCACGTGCTGTCAATTGTGTGGAGTGTGCCTTGTTGTTCAGCCTCACTTGCGGGTATGTACGTGCAACTTTAAGCTCTTATCAGCTTTTGCTTTTCATGAACAATCAGATCACAACAAACGTATTTACTTAACCTAATTACGCGGAATCAAAGTTGAATTTCGTTCCACTAAGTAGCTTCCAAAATTTGTATAATGGTGAAGGTTCGCGTCAATCGTGAAATTCTGAGAAACGTGAAATAAACGCTTACGTTTGTGCGGTAGTATTGGAATTACGCATGCGCTTCACAGACGCGCCAGCCGACGAGCCACATGTTGTTTTAATGGCAGGAGCGATTCCCTATCAACGTTCGCAGCTGCGGGCTGTTTATTTGTTTTGCCTTTCATTTCATTCCATAAAATGAACAAATTCTTTAGAATGCAATGTAATTACATCATGCAATTAAATGTCACACTCGCTAATACCCACAAGCTTTTATCTGTTATCAACGTCTTTACGTGACCATGAATCTTTGTTTGTGTTATATCGATTCGCTGTGTTGTATAATGCCGGTCGTCTGGATTGTGGAGTCTACCGGCTATGGTTGTTTGGATTATGGATCGTCTTTCATAGCTTGAATTCGCTTGGTCATCGAAAAACTTAATTTACTTGGCTGATTTCAATAAGAATTTGCCAGATTTCTTATGTGAATAAGAAATTACCAATGAATTCGTTTACTTGTTGATCTATTTTGTTTTGTATGAAACATAAAGGAAAGGTCAACAAAGAACGAATCACTTCAGCAAAACATAATTATTATCTTTGCGCTTCTGTAAATTCAGATTTCAAATGCAAATTGAATCAATAACCGAAAAGTCTGCATCAAAATTGGTAAATATATTGATATTCATAACACTTCTCGTCTCCTGTCTCAGATCGATTGCAAGTCCAGAACAATTTAGATCCTCATCCCAAACGTTTTTGGAGAACTTGCGACGCAATTGTATCAATATTTAGAGAGGGACGGCCTTTGTCCATAATGGCCAAACCAATACGTCGCAAGTCGTAACTGGAAGCCAATCGACCGTCATTAGCCGGAGCTTTAGGCTGGAACATAACTGTGGGACATTTGGGCATTTGATTGTATCCGGTTTTGTTTTTTTGGCGTTTGAAGCATTCATTATTGTCACTTTCACTGGATAGTTTCTGTCAGCTACAGTCATGATTATGTAATGCAGATGTGTTAACATGACATAGAATTAGCAGCTAATGTTATTGGTAAATTTTACTATGTAATTATTAAATATAGAAAATATCGATTAACAAAACAGAGAATTCCCAATAATCGACCAATCGAAACGTTAACTTTGTACGAAATTAGCAGGAAAAAAGCCCAATGCAACTATGTAACAATGAAAAGGTTAAATATTTTAGGCTGATAACAATGACCATTCATTTTTAAATGACCCAATTTGATAAACAACTTATTTGTAAAATACAGAGCGATAACTCTTAAGAGTTTTAGTTTGTTTACAAAACTTTCAAAGTCAAAAACAAACATTATATTGTATGAAAAAGCAAAATTTAAGGGGAAGTGTATTGTGCCATTCACTTTGCGCAATTTTAGACCAACTATACCGTTATAATATACTGATTTGAAATTTTTATTTAGATTAAGAAAACTCATCTTAAAGTATTTTTTGTAACTGAGATGTTCTGTCAATAAGCTCAAAATGTCAATGACTCAAACCTCAGAACAGCAGTTTCCCCAGCCTCTTCTTCAAACTGAATGTTATATTTAGGAACCCCAGCATAATTAATATTAGTTAGGTGTAGTTTTGAGTATTGATAGTAATTCACATCACTTTGATATATTTTTACATATAAGCCCACATATGGCAGCAAACACCATGCTGCGATTCAACTTATAACACATTAAGTTATACATATTGACACATCAGTGTCATTGTCAGCTAAGAGGTCAATTATTAGTAAGTTTAATATTCAAATTGATTGCCACTCAGTTGGTGTCCACAAATGTTCTCCCGATCATTGACCCTCACCTTACCCAAACAGAATTCAATTGCTGTGATATGAATAATTTATTACAATAATTTTATTGTTATTGTACCTGGCACAGAATAGCGGATTGTTTTTTTATGATTAGCTGCTTAAAAAGCTAATTGTCTATAATTTTTTTTTTTGAAATTGTAAATTTTAAAATCAAACTAATGATGAACTATTTCAAGAATGTAATCGTTGGCATTTTGCTAAATTCAGATCGATTAAATTGTTGTGCCTTTTAAGCAATTAGAAGTTTAATTGTAAAATCGATATTGGCGCAGAGCCAATCACTAAGTGAATTACAATTTTTTGTTAACCGCGCAAAAAAGTCGATGCTTAAAGATGTTTTTGTTTTACTACAAGATTTGTTGGGTTCAGGATAAACTTTTGGGATTCGAAATAAAGCATGAGTTAAACAACGACGAAACCCGCAAGAGACCAACCACTTCAACAGATTTATCGATGAAGCACTTGATTTTGTTAAAGACATCTTCAGGAAGTTATAAGACAACTGGTACAAAGTAAAGCCATTCATTTTTTTTAAATGTTGCGGCTACAGCCCACTTGGTGGTTTTAATCAAATGTACTGCTCAATGTAAGTTCACTTACCTTGCCCACAAGATGGCGTTGGTCACGTCCAAAATCCGCCAGATTAAAATCCTTAGATTTAAACTGAGTCTCCTACTCAAGATCACGACTTCCAATTTCTGGACGACGACTGTTGGGTTGTTATCTTGAAACAAATTAAACGAATCAGGAGAGTGTATAAGCAAAAAAGACGTGCATAACAATTATTAAACTTACTTCTTTAAATGTTGTCCAATTGTCCACCATTATGTTTTTGTTCTTCTCCAATAAGTTATCAGCCAGTCTCATCTGTTTTATTTCTTTTTATATTGACTATTAAGTTTTCAACTTCTTTTATCTAAGACAAGAACCCATGTTTGTTTTTTTCAAAATACAACAAAATCATGCTAGTAAATCACGAAAAATGTTTAAAACAACCAAATTCAGTTCAAATGAACTTATCCAGTCTAAAATGCAAACAAACGGTTATTTTTGATATTTACAACAAAATAAACAATCTTAGTTACTATAATAAGTCATAAGTGATAAAAAGAAATAAATATTTACGAAAAGCCTTATCTGGTTAATTTTTGAGAAAACGAGTTCAAGGCTAGTCGCTTATGAATCTCCTCAGTTGAGTCTTAAAACGTCTTTTTTTGAAAACACAAATTTGACTCAATAAGTTTACTAGTCTTGAAACTAGATAAACTCAATTAATAAGATCCACCAAGACATTATTAAAAGTGATTTAAGTAAGCCTCAAAATTGACAATTTATTGTTTATTCCAGAAAATCATCATGATTTATTAGCAACCGTAACCGTTTAAGTACGAAAATTTCTATACCAGCGCAAAGTTATCCGTTAAACAATGGACAGTTCAGAAAAGCCAGAGCGTAACAATCCACGGTATCGTGCGAATCCTCTGTCACAACTCATATTCGGATGGTTGATTCCTTTGTTATTCAAAGGCAGCCGATCCGGATTGACAACAGATGATCTGTCAAAGTGCCTTAAAGCGGACGATTCTGAAGTCCTGGGAAACAAGCTGGAGAGAAACTGGAAGAAAGAAATTGAAAATGCAAAGCGTCAAAGACGAGAGCCAAAACTCCGTAAGGCACTGTTCCGTACATTTTTCCCATCACTCATTGTCGACGGATTCCTTATTCTTCTCTTCTGTCTGATCAAGTAAGTAAAACGCTTCATCTAATTGATTCGCGTCAACTTATCAGCGTATTAATTGTTCAATTACCATCTAGATCAGTGCTACCAGTTGTCTTGGCCCAGTTATTGTTACAATTCCAAGTTCCTGCTGCATTCAATGCAACCACAAGTGCCTTAAACGATACGGACCAATTTAATCAATTGAATCGCAGCGAACGGGCAATTCTCTATACAAATAGCCCCGTTTTTGAAAATACTTATGATGATTCCATGGCCAATAAGCTATCTTTGTATGGTAACAAAGCTGCAACATCAGAACCCAATGGTAACAAATCAATCTTACTTAGCTTGTTGTTTAAATGCTAACAATTTGTATCAATTTTACAGCGATTATCTCAAACAGTGCCTACAATGTGGAAAGCATTTCACATTCTGACAACTACATAAAAACGAATGACACTAAAAATAAAATTGATGGCGAGATTAAGGTTGAGCCAGTTTTACATCAGAATCCGCCGAAACCAACGCGACTTGAATCTATAGAAGCAATCAAAAAATTCTTTGAGCATGCTTGGAACGATGTCTATTGGCTGGCTTGCCTTCTAGTAGCGCTGACGCTTTTCTCATGCTTTATTGGCCATCATACAGATCTGAGACAGCGACTGGTTGGAGCTCGGATGAGGATAGCCTGTTGTTCGTTAATTTACAGAAAAGTATAATTGTCGCACAAACTTTAAGTTAATATTTACCCACTTCAAAATCTCGTAAAACTAGACACTGAACCTGTCCAAAAAATCGTCTGGCCAAACGTCCGTTGGATATCTAGTAAATCTTCTGTCCAACGATGTCGGACGCCTCGATTATGGATTTATTTACGGCCATTACATTTGGGTGCTTCCGATTCAATCATGTTTCATCTGCTACCTGTGCTGGCGAAAAGTCGGATGGGCCGCCATCGTTGGTGTTGTCGGCTTGCTTCTGAAAACTATTCCCGTGCAAACTGGTCTCAGTAGATTGCTGTCAAAGCTCAGGTTCAAAGTGGCTGAACGCACTGACATTCGAGTCGGGATAATGAGCGAGATAATCCAAGGAATTCAGGTCATCAAAATGTACGCATGGGAGAAGCCATTCAGGTTAATTGTCTCAGAAGCGAGACGCAAAGAAGTTCAGCAGATTCGGTACGCTTCATATATTCGCGGTATCCATTTGGGGTAAGTGGTATTCTTCGCTGTAAGAAAACATTTTTTTAACGTTTTTGCTTTCAGAACATTTGTATTCACTGAACGAACCACGTTGTTTATAACGATCGTCGCTATGATTTTGATGGGACAAATAGCAACACCTGACGTCGTCTTTTCGTTGGCACAGTTTTTTAACGTCTTACAACTTTCTGCAGCCATTTTCTATCCGCTGGCAGTGTCACTGGGTGCTGAAGCGCTTGTGTCCATCCAAAGAGTTCAGACATTTTTAATGATGGAAGAACGAGATATTGACAACAAAGGACTAACACGCAAAGAATCATACCTTGCTGCACCAAACAAAGGTATTATCGCAACTCGAATCTTCGGCATAAATTTACTATAAGATTTCCTATCTTCTTGTAGAAAACGCACTTGAGATTATCGATATAAACGCCAATTGGGGCGTTTCAGAAAAGCCAACGCTTCAGGGCATAAATCTCAAAGTGAAGGCAGGACAACTGTGCGCTATTATCGGCCCTGTTGGTGCTGGCAAGAGTTCTATTCTGCAATTGCTCCTTGGCGAGTTACCAATTACATCAGGCAACGTACTCATCAATGGCTCTATATCCTATTCCTCTCAGGAGCCGTGGCTGTTCACTGGGACAGTTCGTAATAATATTCTGTTTGGCCAGCCATTTGACAGAAAACGATACGCCGCTGTCGTCAAGTGTTGTGCTCTCGAGACAGATTTCGAATTACTGCCAAACGGCGACAAGACGGTGGTTGGTGATCGCGGCACATCGTTGTCTGGTGGACAGAAGGCACGCATCAGTTTGGCTCGTGCTGTCTACAAGCAAGCGTCCATTTACCTGCTGGATGATCCACTAAGCGCGGTTGACTCGCATGTTGGACGGCATTTGTTCGATGAAGTCATTGGACCGCGGGGACGATTGGCTGATGAACGTTGTACACGATTTCTGGTTACCCATCAGGTGCACTTTTTAAAAGAGGCTGATATCGTGGTGATTGTCGAGAATGGAAAGATTACAAGACAAGGCACTTACAAGGAACTCTCCAATAGTGACTTAGACTTTGCCAAGTTGCTGCAGAAACTGGAATCTGAAGATGAGTTGAAGCCCACAGACGCAGAAGACTCTTCGTTGTATGAAGATGAGGACATTCCATATATTGATGGTGTTAAAGGATACAAATTGCTCAAACGGTCTAAAAGTAAAAGTGGCAGTTTAGTGTTGTCGCAGAAATCGTCACTGGCGGCCAACAGTGCCGATGACGTTCGTGGCCAGGACGCAGAGGAACAGACTGATGGCACAATTTCCTTGAGTGTATGGACGCGATACTTTCGGGCTGGTGGTAGTATATTGGCGTTAACGATCTTGGTTGTTACACTCATTTCCTCGCAAGTTGTAACAAGTGGGTCGGATTATTTTGTCAATTTCTTGACGCAGCAGGAATTTTTACGATCAAAGGATTTGGACACCATGATCTCAGTTAATAATTGCCTGTACATTTATGGTGTCCTGGTCCTTGGTGTTGTTGTGGTTTGTAATTGAGATAAACTTCTCTGGACAATTATTATAAACATTCTTCTAAATTCCACAGATGTCCATCCTGAGAGCTTCTTTATTCTTCATAATATGCATGCACGCTTCTAAGAATCTCCACAACAGCATGTTTGCCAACATACTTGGTGCACCAATGAGATTTTTTGACACAAATCCATCCGGCCGTGTACTTAATCGATTCTCAAGAGATATGGGGTGCATTGATGAACTTCTTCCCAAATGTATTATGGAAGCAATACAGGTACTCTTACAAAAAATATTTGAGTATTTTTTAAACTCAATCTTACGTCTTAGGTGTTCCTTGTGATGATTGGAATTCTGGTAATGGTGAGCATAGTGAATCCATTGATGATTGCCACCCTCAGCGTCGCCATTTTGCTGTTCGCCTTAATATTGATGGTTTATATGCGTCCAGCTCAAGATTTAAAACGTCTTGAAGGAATTTGTGAGTTATCAATTCGACTTGTCTTAGAAACTCAACAAAAATTAACTATTTAATTTAGGTCGCAGTCCAGTATTTTCTCATCTCTCAGCTACATTGCCTGGTCTGTCGACGATTCGTGCGCGTGGTCTAGAAGATCGAGTCCGGCAAGAATTTGATACTCTTCAAGATGTCCACAGCTCAATGTGGAATCTAACAATGAGTTCCAACACTGCCTTGGGATTATGGTTAGATTTCGTGAGCACTGGATTCGTGGCCGCGGTCATATTCAGCTTCGTCACTCTTCAGCGGGAGACTTTTAGTGGTAACGTTGGATTGGCAATTTCTCAGGCGCTGGTTCTTACGGGCATGGTCCAATATGGAGTTAGACAATCAGCCGATTCAATGCAACAGATGATCAGTGTGGAAAGAGTACTGCAATACACGGATTTGGATCAAGTATGTTTTGTTGATAAATGAAACTTCTTTTGTAAAACTTTTTTTTCATTTAGGAACAAAGTCCCGAAAGAAAGGCGCCTCAGTTCTGGCCAGAGGACGGTCGCATTCATTTAAATGAGATGAGTCTTCGCTACGATATATCTGAGCCACCAGTTCTCAAGAACTTACAGATTCTCGTTGAGCCATCATGGAAAGTGGGTGTAGTTGGACGAACTGGTGCTGGAAAATCATCTCTCATTGGCGCTTTGTTCCGTCTCGCCGATGTTGAGGGCGAGATAAAGATCGATGAAATTGACACTGGTTGCATTTCGCTGGAAAGTTTGCGCTCTAGTATTTCCATTATTCCACAAGATCCATTCCTTTTCTCGGCAACCATTCGCTACAATCTGGATCCATTCGGCCTTTACGAGGATGATGCCATCTGGAGGGCATTGGAAGATGTTGAGCTGAAGGATAAAATACCGGGGTTGGATTATAGAGTTACTGAAGCTGGTGGAAATTTCAGTGTAGGACAACGACAGTTGTTGTGCTTAGCAAGAGCTATCCTAAGAAACAACAAAATTCTCGTTTTAGATGAAGCAACAGCAAATGTCGATCCACAGTGAGATTTTTTTGGTTGTGCCTTTTTTTTTGTTTTCACTGACAAATGTTTGTTTTTTATAGAACCGACGCTCTTATACAAAACGCCATTCGCGTCAAATTTAAGACGTGCACTGTGTTGACGGTTGCCCATCGTCTTCACACCGTCATGGACTCTGACCGGATTCTAGTTATGAGCGCTGGATGTGCCAAAGAATATGATGAGCCTCATTTACTGCTGACAAAGGGGGGCTTGTTGCGAGACATGGTCGACGCTACTGGACCTCAAGAGTCTGAACAACTCAAACGAATGGCTTCTCAGGCATACCATGAGCGTCAGAAAAATAAATAGTACTTGTATTTGTGTTCAATATCTGTTTGTACTTAGAGAAGTACAAAATCTTCTTCTTTTTTGTAACAATTTACTCACTATTTGTAGTTTATATAGTTTTTCCTCCGATATTTAAGTGTAAAGAACTTGTTGTTTTTACTCGATTCTATGTTATGTATACACTTATAGAAGTCTCGATTGACATTTATGTGTGAAAAGATGTACGAAAGGTGCATTAATTATTGTATTATTGGATGCTAATAAATGTGCATTAAATGAATATGAAAAATGTTTTAATTTGATGGATTTAATTTTCAGAAGATTTTTTTCCACATGTTAGCTGGTGATCTTGTCCTTTTTTATAATTTTATTTCACAGATTTTCGCCTCATGTGAGTAAATTTTGTTTTAATGAAATTTTTATGAGTTTGAGTTATGTTTATGATACTTTAGTTTGTTGTTGTAATGATTTATATTAAATGATTCTTTCGCAAGCATTAAATGTGATTAATGAATTAAATTAATGAGAAAAATTATTGAAAAAAAAAAACTTAAAAAAAGTCTGAAAGATTCATTACAATAAAAACACGAAAGTTTAGGTCTTATCACATTTTTTTTTTTTGTTGTTTTCAATAGGATTATTTTTATTCAACTTAAGTTTTGGAAAACATATTTGTTTTCTTTTCAAAAATCATTGTTTTATTTTTTTTCGGCAATTTTTGTTCCATTTTTTTCCAGTTGAATTAAATATAAAAAATAATTTCTACAAGACTACTATTCTCATAATAATTTTATGCTTTTTCTTATGTCTTTAACAAACAACTAACATTTTATCAATTAACATGTTTCATTATTAGATTTTTTAATATTTTTTTTTAATAGTTTTTGTATTTTTTTGTTTGCGTTCTACTGGGGCTTATCACTAAAACTCTACACAGAGTAAAGTCGAAAATAAATAAAATTAAAGAAACAGTTAAATGAAGGGATAGAACAGTTGGTGGCAATGGCAAAATTATAATTTCAGAGGAATAAGGATTCAGTGAAACTGAAAATAACTAAACAACAAATACATTTGATTTTTTGTTCTTAAAGCGGTAACTTAAATTGGTCAATTTTAGTTGATTTTCATGTATAAAAAGTCAGCTTTTGTGTGTCAGCATTTAAATTAATTTCGATCCAAACAGGTGGAAGAGTGACTCAGCTCATTTTTGTTGAATCAATTATTATTTAAGCAGTAGGATCACTTAAGAATGCTTCAGCAAGAATTTTAATTAGCATTTAGGAAGATAATTTTACATCAGTTAACCCGATTTTTTTATAAATTAGATTAAAAATTTACTGCATACGGTACTAAATGTACTCTTGTTTTACATTAAATCAATTTTAGATAAGCAATACTAAAACGTAAGTTTTTTATTTCTACAAATATTTATAGATTCATTTAAAAATTTCCAGCATAAAATGCCAAAATTGTGCCAAAATAATATTTACTTTTAAAAATCATATAAAAATTAGTTGATTTTCTAAGCTGATTATTAGTTAAAGACAGAGCA
>JANSTS010007276.1:11768-25215 GCA_026546915.1 Sylvicola fuscatus
AATCATATAAAAATTAGTTGATTTTCTAAGCTGATTATTAGTTAAAGACAGAGCACAGTTAATGCGATTTACGGTAAAATAATCAGTTGAAACGAAATGCGAGGTAACTTAATTTTGTCAAAATACTTAACTTATTTTTTTTTCAATAATGTATAAAAGCTGTAGTAAGCTGTTTTATTAATATGGATAAATTTAAATTGTTAATTTTCGGCTGAGAAATCGCACACATTCAAATCAAAACTAATATCAAATTGACAACACAACGCGACTTATCCTTTTGCAACATACATAGAATACATAGGATATATTCCAGATGTCTTGTCTAATAAAATACATTTAATTTAATGACTTACAAAGTATAATGCTTCGTGGGACTAACATGTTTGTCACCATAAATACATGATGTTGAGAGAGATGCTTCAATTCTGTGCTGAGATTTGTTTCGCTAGCTGAATTTGAATCAGTTTTACACATATATAGATCGACTTATGCAAAAAAAAAAGTTGATCAGTTGGTAGATATTCAAAAAACTACAATTTTTATAATAGTTCGCTCTATATATTTTATGTTGCTTAATAATTTCTATGATTTTTATCTCAAAATAGTAAAAGTTCAGTTGTTGAGGACATTTAAATTGACACATATAGAAGAACTGGCAAAATTGTTCTCTTAATTAATGACGATTGGGCGTCTGTACATCTTCAAATACTTATCACCTATTTTATTAATATTTAGTGTTTGTCGCATTAAGTATCAAGTGAATAGTGTAATAAATATTAAATGTGTTAATTTAGAAATTACAATATTCATAATTAATTTCCCCCTTTTCACCGTATTTATTACAATTTTGTTCAAAAAACTCACGTCCCTTTCTCTTTACACTTAAACCGCATTGCCTGAAGTAGCATGCTCAAGAGTCTAATAATTCCATCTTGATTCTCGCATGTCCACTTATGAACAATATTAGTAATAGCAGTAAACGATACGGATTACTTAATTGAAAAGAGATAATTATTCATCAAACATTTTTGTAAAATCCTGAAGCAAATTGCAGTATGAATCCATCTTCTTAGCGGCATAGTTGTTAACATTTGATGCCCTACAGCAAACAACGTGTCAAGACAAACATAAATCCAGCACTCAAGAGGGCTGCCACTGGCACTGTAATCACCCACGCGTACACAATATTCCGGAATAGGCCCCAATCGACCGCCTTGGGTGGCTCTTCGCCATCCACCAGCTCATCTTTACTTGGTGCGTTTGCATAGCCAACGAATACGACAGAGCCCACTTTGCAATGAGTCGTTGAGATGGGCAGTCCAATTTTACTTGCCAGCAACACAGTAAAGGCGGCACCGATCTCAATGGTGAATCCCCTATGGAAACATTCGAAACATTTATTAATTTTGTTTTTATTTTGGGAAAAGCCTGCGGAAAACCACGGATTTTCTCAGTCAAAGTCGAGGTCATGCTAATGAAATCATCTCCCAACATGGATTCTTTATGTGAACCAACTAAAAGTTGGCAATCTTTCGATCAGTGGGAGGTGAGACCAACTTTTATTTTGAGCTGCCAAGACGATGTGTGAAAGCGCGAATGGCGTTTGTTTACAAAGAGACGGACGAACACCAACACGCCATAATTCAATATTCGTTTTATTGCATTTTAGAATCACGTGCAAAATTTAAGACTGCACGTGAAGTTACAAATTTCTTGATATAACGAATTTCTTTTTTCATAACAATTATTTAACTTTGTGAGTAAAATTACAAAAGAGTCCAAGGAAGTCTTAAAATAAATTCTTTGTCAGGAAACCGCGGTTAATTAAAAAAAAAAAAAAAAACAAGTGAAAAACTTACGTGGATGGTGTGATTTTGGTAAGATCATTTCCGATAGTCTCAATGACACGTCTACCCCACAGCCATAAGCCGACTGAAATGCCCAAGCCACCGTAAAACAAGATAGCAACCGGCGTCTCTGATTTTTGCAGCACCGAACCGTCCTTGAAGATCATCCACAGAGCAATCAGTGGTCCAATCGCATTACTGACGTCATTACCGCCGTGAGCAAAGCTGCCAAATGTCGCCGTCAAAATTTGCAGGAAAGAAAACAACGTCGACACATCCTCTGGTTCGGCTTGACCGCCAGCGACACAGCCAGCCTCCCCACCAACGCCACCACCTCCGGCAATCAACGGCACTTTACTTGAGTTGGGCGACAGTGTTCCGGTAATCATGCGGTCAAGACTGACGCCGCTCTCATTGCTAAGAACGTTCTTGGGCACATCACCATTACCATTGATTAATACTGATGTTGGGTGAGCGGCCACTAGATCGGAGATGGGTAACGTCGTGCTATCGCTACGTGGACTGCCAGTTGTACGACCGTTTGCAACATTGTCTCTAGATAAGGCGTAAGTACTGACATTAATATTTTGAAATCTAAAGTATCAAGGTCATCTGAGACTTGTGAACCATTCTAATCAAATCATAGTACGCCACAATGAACGCGACATTTTGTGCCTTTATTAAAAAAATTAAAAATACATTGACGTGTATCGAAATCCCTTACTTGTTTGGTGACTGTATGCTGTTCTGCCTATCAAAATAGGTTGGCAGTCCTTTGTGCAGATTATTCTGTTGCTCGTCAATGAAATTTAGACTGGTTATGGTCAAATCGGTGTTGTCTAGACTCGTCTTAGCCAGCAAGTGTTCAGCCTTCTTGATTATGTTTGCATTGAATTTGTAGTTGCCATTTTCGCATGGAGGCGTCACATCGTTCAGATCCAGCTTATTGAGAATACGATTAGGGTCCATGTAGCCGTTTACTTGTGTGGGCGAATTGGCAGTCAACGACACCAACTCAGTGGTCTCCGTTATGGCTGGCATGTGCTTTCCATCAACATCACAAATAACAGACGTTGGACGTTTGTGACGCTTCGGACTCTCATTTGGTGATGAATCTGTACATAAAGTAGACAAAATGTTCCCAAAAAAAAACACAAACAATATTTTTTTTGGCGATTCATAGTCGCACATTAGATCAATAATCCAGCCAATTTAATCAATTAATTTGAATTTACCGTTTGAATCTTGGAACGTGAAGGTAACTGGCTTACCAGTTCTGGCACTCATAATTTTGCGGCGCTGCATCGGCACAATGAACAGTTGAACGACAATGGCGGTGACCACTCCTAGCGCCAAACTGGAGACTATTGCTATCCAAGTGGGTATGTTATCCATGTGGAGCACTGTCAAACAACAAGAGAGATAGAGAGAGAGTAAACATCTATTCTAAGAAACACCATTAGTTAAGTGAAGCTCACATTTCGGTCCGTCATGAACAATACTGAAAACGTTGACAAACAAAGTGATACCGTAGAAGATGGGCAACGACAAAAGGCCAGCCTTAAGTGGGTGTTTTGCCTTTAGGATGTACTTTCGGATCAAATAGAACAGACTTGTGCTTACAATGCCACTCAAAACGGGTGACACAAACCATGAGCCGATAATTGTTCCTGCAACATACATTTCATTAAAGACGGTGTTGACTTATTTAACAAGAAATCTCATACCTAGTGTGCTCCATTGCAGACCTTGGGTGCCACGTGCTACCAAACTAAAACCAATGGTTGAGCCAACAATACTGTGCGTACCGGAGATTGGTAACTTTAGGAATGTCGCTACAAGTAACCACAGGGCGCTGCTGCCCAGTGACGAAATGCAGCCCAGCATTAACTCAATCTCATGACCTTCGTACATTGATACTTGCAATATTCCTTTTCGCATGGTATCTGACACTTTGTATCCTGAAAAATGAATTATAGAAAATTGGTAATTGCGCCTGAATGTAGGAAATAGGACGTATTCATCTTTTACAATAAAACGTAAGAGATTCTCATCAAAATTTCACACACAAAAAAAACAATGTCCGCGCAATTTCGGTGTGAGTTCCGCGCGAGTGATTCGCAACAATGGAATCTACACCCATTCAATTAATTAGACAATCGACTGTTATAAATAAACGTACAGTGCGGCACTAGAGAACATCGTTTGTCTATTTCCAGCCAGCCCTGCACCAATGTCAATTTAAATTAGCATCAATTTACGCGGCCCAGCCGCTGGCAATGATTTATGCGAACTTAATGAACACCAATCCACTCCAATATGGTCTTAATTACAAAGAAAAAGACACCGCGAACAGCACGGCGGACAAGGGTGCGACTGCGACTGCGACGACAGCGTCCACCCAGTTTCTAGGTCAAACTAATCAATATGTTCAACAAATTTCAATCAGCCGTCGATGTACCATTTCGATTTGTTTAGGTGCGCTATGCCAGAATGGTATTACTTCCGGCTGGCGAACTGAACAAAAATCAATCTACTTACCAATTAAAATTGCACCGGAAATTTCGCAAACTGTTGCCAGCCAGCAGGCCGCACGGATGGTGAGGACGCCAGAGCCGACGCTCGTGCCGAATGAATTGGCGACGTCGTTGGCGCCAATGCCGAACGCCAGCACAAAGGCAATTATGAAGCCAAATATTACCAGGCACAGCATAATCGTGTATTCGTCCATGATGGTTACAGGTGTTATTAACAAAGATCACGTGTGGAATTTGTTGTATTTGTTTTAGTTAATTAGGATAAGAATTCAGGAGTTTGGTAAAAAAGGAAGAGATTTGATTTGGTACGTTAAAATTTTATTGGTACAATAAAAACCGTTTTTAAATGTAAAAAGTTTCAGTGAAAATGTAAAAATTGATGTTGAGGTCTTAGTTTTTGTTCCTTACTGTATCTTAATAATTGAAACTGTTTATGTAAATGTCTGCAACCTCGAGTTCGTTATGATGAATACTTTGAAAAGAATTTGGTATTCGCTTTGTAGGAAGAACAAGAAAAAAGCTAATAAGAAACACAATTGAATAAATATGCAGAAAATGCGAGGGAAAGGGAAATAAAATAGAGATGAAATAATAAAAATTAAATTGATATATACAAAATTTCTATACAATCGCGCTCGATAGCATAATTTCAGCGTTTTAACTTAATTATGTCGAGAAGATCAGTTTTTGAATAAACAGCCATATTAAAAAATCACGTTGGTTGTGTTTGGTCTTCCCACAAAGGAAAAGATTAGCCAAAACTAAGGGTAAAAAATAGTGTTCCTGGTTTGGTTAAAAATTTAGAATTTTTTAACCGATGTTTTAGCACAATTACGGTACAGGAGTGAATAAAAACCGACCAAAATGTGCCTCACAGCCTCGTTTGAACAACAAAAAACGTGTCAAACGGAATTTCTATTTGTACTTTAAGAGCGTAAAATTGATTAAATCAAATATATCTAAATTAAGGATAAGGATGAGTGTGAGTGGAAAGGAATCTCTCAGCAGGAATATCCGGCGTAAGTAAACTTTGATTTATCGAAGCTGGCGAGCTTTATGTAGATGTCGCTGCTCAGCTGTGGTGAACTTGTTGATGGTACTCAAACGTTTGACGGATTGCGTTTGTGGTTTTGTGGGGATGTTTTCGTATGTGATAATTGAATTATCTGCTGCTGGATGTCGTCTACAATGTGAATTAATGTTAACAAAAAAAAGTTCTGGTCAAAGAGGGACCTGATGTTGCCGCACCTGAGGTACGGGAGAGTCAAACGTTGACGTTGTATAGATTTTCATGTCTGCAAGTAGAAAAAGGAAAATTTGTTATTAATAATGAAAATAAACATGAAGTTAAAAATTATAATCTTGAAGCATTCAAAATTGAATCATCTGCCTTTCGGAATCAGCATAAATTCTACTTAATCGTCTTATTCCGTTCCAGATTCGGTGTACATGAATCACGTTCTGGCCGATCAATCCTACACGCTTAATTGCAAATTGATCGCCAATCTTTTTGTGTATTCTTGAAATTTCGTTGCATGAATTGTGGCGTGATTTCTCACAGCATTTGCATATTCAGAAAAGTATTATTAACAAAAGAACGGACAGCAAAAAGTGTGCAGAATGAGTTACACAAGAAAAAAAGAGAAATTAATTCCATGCTGGGTTTTAGTGAGTCCGAGTTCAATGGTCGTCATGAGTCATGAATTTTTTTTTTCGTGGGCTTGCATGGAAATAAATTCTAATTATAAATAAATGGATAAAGATATATTCAAAAGAGGTTGGGCAACACAAAAAGATGGTTTTTGCCAAATTTATTTTTTACCGTCAATTATATAAAAGTAAGTTAACAATAAGTGGCACCGGGAAAATATGAAAATGTTTTTGTAAACAAAAAATAGTTGTTTTTGATTCGACAGATAAGATGAAGATGTTTGTTTGCTACCACACCGATGTGTTAAAGCATTTGAAGTATTAAACAGAAATGATTTTCCATGATTTATGTAAATAAAATTGGCAACAATTAAATAAATATTTTATTGCGTGCATGAAATAACAAACGTCATCATTGTACGTCGTATATTTCCATAAAAGATCCCCTTCAAGTTGTTTGCTACAATTTTCCCAACAACCTTTGACATTTTCCACAATAATTGAATATACATACGTTGAGGGCAAAGGTTTCCTTCGAGCATCTACACAATTTGCCCACCTTCTGTATATGTTATATTGCAAATGTGAAATCCTTGGCAACTAAACACAACAACTCCTTACACGAAATTATGAGACGAAGCGCATAATGTTATGCGCAAGACTGGCAAATGTTTATTTCGGGCATTTCCATCACATACACCTTAAAACAATGGAATATAATCAGTTATTCTAATTTCATATGTTAACATTCGAAACGGTCAATGAGAAAAATGATTTGCCGTTGTTTTTAAACGTCTTTCTTTTTAATTAACTCGGAAATATATTCATAGTCTTTCAATTAACAATTAGTATATTTGGCAACTGCAATTAGGTACAATTAAAACAAATCGGCCGCATCTTTGAAATCCCGAACCCATTAGACGAATCCAAAAAATTCTGATACAGAAATCCAACAGTTTTATTGGTGTTCAGAACAATTCAGAACAAAGCATATAAGTTTAGTCAACATGCATGGCGGACTTTCCTCGTCAGCAGAAAATGTTTTACGACTATTTGTGTTTCTTGCAAATTCAACGACAATAAAAAGAGAAAGACATGAATTTCATATAATCTTGCAACTCCATAAATTTTTATTCTTTCAAATATTTAATTTCTGAAACTTATAGGTAAAGAATTTCGCTGTTTTGGATTTCATCCACTCAGCAGATATTGGAACAACAGGAAAAATGTTTTTTTGAAATTATTATCTTGTTTTCTGCAATGTTAATTAAAACAACGTTTTTTTTTTGTTTAAGAGACATAACTTAAATTTATATAATTAAGTTGTCGTTATTCAGCATTTCTATTGAGCTGAGCACGCAACACGTTTTCCCTAGAATTGAATTATACTAACACGACCCGTCATTCATCAGCCAGTGGGTGTTGTTGCCATTTCCGTAATGAATAATCGACTGCAATTGAAATAGTGACATGCAGATGGGCCGCGCCGCGCCGTTTCTAACATTGCACTAAGCAAAATGCATTAAATGTATAAATGATTGATCATCTGTCATTGTTTCAGCACCATAAAGTAAGACAAATGAGATTGAATCTATTTTAGATGAATGAAAACAGAACAGCATCGGCGACTAATGCAATCGCAAGACGCAGACTGTCGAATTCCGCGCGCACTATCCCCATCGCTGCCCACTTTCCCCACAGTCACTGCAATAAGCAATTACATTCGCCGACAGAGGAGAAATAAACAATGCAATATTGGCAAATATTTTTTAGATCAATTATTTAAATGTAAACTATATTTAATCATATGATTGATGTTTTGTAAAGTAATTCGATTGCCATTGAGAACCGACAAATTGCGTTTAAAACATGCAAAAAGAGAGTTCTTGGAAAAATTATTAATAATATTTATTTATGTATATTGTTGGAATTGTACCAATGACCAGATGTCGCTTCTTGAAAAAAAAAACACAAAAAAAATCGTTTTTCTCGGACTAAATTATTAAAGTTCCTGTTTTAAATGATTAAAAATAAATAAAAAAATTTCTTTGTGCTTAAAATTTGAGAATCGAAAATAACGTCTTATAAGTTGGCGTCATAACGAGCGCGACGCCACGCTACACGCGGTCGCCGGCTGCTTATGACAACAAAAACATTGCTCAATCACACAAGACGACGCGTTATGAAATAGTTCCAAGTGTAAAATGTAAATAAACAATAAAACTTAGCGCTTTAGTGTGTGCAAAATTAATTTAGCCACACCAACCACATCGGCGGCAGGATGGATGGATCCCAGCCAATAAACTATGTACATCGCGCCGTGATCATCAAGTTGAAAGAAAAGTCAATAAAACTAAATATACTTAAGACGGCTGCGCCCGTGGTGTGCACACGTTTTTAAACTAATGAGTGGGCAGTCCGCGAAACACGGGCCGCGCTCGTCGCACAACAACTTTCACGTACATTCGAGCATTTCCCCGACAGGCGGCGATGGCTTCATGATCAATGACTTCATTTGTATGTATCTTGAAATAGTTTTCTTACCCTGTGAACGGTAAATTTGGGCAAAATGTGTGCCCGAATTTCGGTGACTGTTTTGGGAAAGAGAGAGAGAGAGAAGGAGCAGAACACATGTAAGATTTGCGTCAAAAGCTCGTGATGCTGACCGCGACGATAGCAGGCCGAGGCCGAGGAGATGATCAATCAGCCAGCGCGGTGGCTTGTTTCAATGTCTTCCGCTGATGGATGAAACTTTGTGTAAGTTATTTTCTATATTTTTTCTGGTTTCCAGATTTTCCTTAGCAGTCTTAAAAGTTACGTTATTGATATGATTTTCTTTAATTGTTCGATAGTCGGAAAGTTTGCGCAGTACGCCGAACCCTATCCGTCAGTTGGACGTTATCTTGCATGTCAAAACATATTCCGGCTAATGATTGATAAGCGTAAAAGCCTCGTAATCAAATTTAACGACATTAACACCTAATTAAAAAAAAAAAAATAGAAATTTGTAAGTTACAAAAGTTTTCGCACAATGTGGGCGTTTGTAGTCAAAACACTCAACTGCTTGTACCAATTTTTTCTAGTTAGTTAAAAGTCGTTAAGTATGTTTATCAAGGACGTTTTATTTAAAAATGGATTGCCACGAATCGAAAACATATTTTGGGAGCATATTGTGAATTTGTGTTCGATGCTGCCAATAAATGCGTAAAGGAAATCGCTCGCCATAAACTATATTGATCTTGCTGTACAAAGATGTTTCTTAGTGCTGTTTATTCATATTCAGTTTACACTGGCTCAAGTGGGTAGTTAAGTGATCACCATTAATTACTAATCCGGGAAAAGATTTGAGTTAAGAAAAACATGATGACAGGATTAACAGTTGGAGATGTCCAGAAAACTTGACCTGAAAATGGTCAAGGAATATGAACATTTTGGTATTCAGATCATTTTAATTTTTTCCTTTTTTTTGATTTACGGTGACACGACATGGAATTTTCACCACCCACGTATGTTACATACTGACAAGCACTTTGTGGATAATATTTACATTGGACGGTGTGAAATGGCAAAGGAGGAAAATATACTTTGCCTAGGATATTTGTCTGAATCATGTTTGTTTTCAGAAAGTGAAAAGGAAAAAATTTATAGCCTCGGCCTGGAAGTTGTCAGATGCGAAATAACTATTTGCAGAAAAAAAAGGTAGAGGCCCACCTGTCAAAGCAATAATTATTTATCTGTAATTCATTTCACGGGCTTCACTCAGTTGATTATGTAAAGTTTTATTTGAGCGATGGAAGTGGCCTGGATATTTATTGGCTTAAATTATGGGAACAGATGAAGAATCTGTTTTTCGTGAATTTTTACATCAGATCAACGAATATTTATGTTGGCAATTAATTTGGTTATCCATTTGAACGATCGTTTTTTGGCTATCTTGAGCTTTTTTGTTTCACAATCACTAGCATTAAGAGCAAATTAATGTTTTTGTTGATTTAAAAAGCTCTTAAATAATTTACGCTGTTTTTTTAGTCTTTAGGTAATTTTTCACTAAAAAAATTCTCACCGATTTTACAAATGTATTTTTGGAATGATAGCGCATGTTGCAAAAATTCACAATTAAACAACGTAATTTATCAAACGGATCGAGTGACCTCACTTTAATTGTTTTCTTATATACTAAAGATTTAATTCACTGTTATTTTCACGAAAATATTTTTATTCTACAACATAAATATCCCGAACACTCAACCGGTATATCTTAAATGCTACTGGGCCGAACTTTTTCTGTGAATTTAAACTTAATTATGCACAATATAATTAGAAGACAGTCGTTTAAAAAAATTCACTAGAACAGCGAAACGACGTCTTCAGACGTAGACAACGCTTTGAGGAAAGTTCACAACTCACTTGCATGCGAGATAGGAAAAACTATATACTGAGTCAAGTGGACATTTCGAGACTGGCGGTAGCTTTCGTGTATATAAATTTTGGCAGAGGACCAATTACTGTCAATGAAAACACTTGTAGTAAGGAACGCACGTTTGGTGCGCGGTATTCGTCTTAAACGCGAGATCAGTGCGAAGACGCGTTCTCTGATATTTTCGTTCGTCACGGTTATCAGTTATGTCGCACGCGATTAGATGATTTCCGTGTATAAATGCTGAGCAATGTCGAAGAAATTAGAAGCGGTGGGCGGTTTCACTGAAATCATTACTATTTTCAGTGATTTTTGCTTTTAACTGTATCAGCCATGTAATTTTCCACAATAAATTAGCTTTTTTAAATGAAATATGACGTTTCGAGAATGTTACCTAAAATAAACCACATAACAATACAGCAGAATACTAATGTCGAATTGTTTTAAATGTTTGGTGCCTCGTAAAAGGAATCAATATTTTGTACTTGGAAGCTTCATGAACGTTCGTCCTTCGGCATTTGGTCGGATTACTTGACTATTCAACAAAGGACTCTTAGTTTCAACAATAAATCATATTTACATCTTTAAACAAAACGCTTTGAGAAAGTCAAAGATAATTTACATCTAAATTCAAATTCTGCGCTGTTTGAATATTCTTAGCATAATCAAATAAAACGTCCAATTTAGACGCACTTCATTTGTCACGCCTCATCACCATAGCCACGAATCAAGCATAACAATTAATCAAATTTTGAAAATTACCAAAATAAACATCAACTCGATCGCTTTATTTTCTCAAGGCTAAGGAAAGCGTTTGACTAAACAGTTTACATTTTGTACACATCAGCGAGCTTTCGGTACGGATATCTGCAAAATGTTCAAACTTAGCTGCCATTTTCGATGAATTTTTTGGTCACGCCAAATATTACTAGAATCGCGCTATTGATCGCGCTACTTGGCTACAATAAAATGACTTATTTAAATCAAGTTGGTCCGCGGTTGACGATATTGGCAGCAAATTTGAATGTTTTATTTCACGCAATATTGATTGAGTTAGTCTACTTTTAGATGTAGTCACGATTCTTGATGACGAGACGGATTCGCCAATGTTTCTGTTCAACAAATTCGAAATGAACACAATTTACATGTAAATTTATTCAAATCGAAATAAGTTGTATGCATTGATGCACAAATAACTGTACCCAAAATACATATTTGCGAGCATGTGTGTAAATATTTTAGGATGAATGATTTGTGTGTGGACCCAATGAAAATTCAATGTGAATATAACCTTATTATTAATGCCAATTAAGCACAAAAATGACTCGTCTAGAAAGATCCAATTAATCATTAAGGTGGAAAAGCATTTTTCCTAGAAAATGTATTTCATGACGCAATAGTTAAGACGACACCTTTCCGGCGATATCAAATGTTTGCACCAGATAATATAATTTTCATTTAAAAACAAAAAAAAACGTCTGATTTAAGAAAGACCAACTGATTAAACAGTTAAAATTATAAGTGCTTTAAATTGCGATTGTTAAGAAAATGTTTAAATTTTGAAAGAGTATCGTTACAAAATATTAATGAAAGTCGCCACAAATCCACCACGTGGCCCAATGTTGTGAAGTTTTATTTTAACGAGAATTTGAACTGCACATCCGCCACAAGAAAACTTGCAAAAAAAATGTCTTCGAAAACAGATTAAGAAATGATTATTATATGCATTACGCAAACAGTTGCGCAAATATTTTACCACAAACTATCACGAAATATTATCAATTGCACATTGATTGCGAAAATAAATGATAAAGGCGGGAAAAACGAATGAAAATGCGAAAAAAGTTGAACAACAACAACAAAAATAAAACTTGCCATAAAGTAAAAACTGGACACCCATAGTATGCAGAATGTGAAAGAGTTCGCGCGCGGGTTCAAGGCGTTCGATAAGAATTGTGTGAACGTCACAGAAAAAAAAAACACTTCAAAAGTTTACACGCAAAATGTACTTTTTCAGAAATTATCAAATTTACAGAATAGAACACTTGGCTCGCTAAGTATATTTATTCGCTGTGTCTCGACTGTAGAGTCTCTCTGAAACAACTGTTGGAAAGCGAACGACCACGGCCACTATATAAAACCGGCCGACGTCGCTGGAGTAAAGTTTATCGCGTGTGTGGCATACATCGCATGTGGTGGTGGTGGCTCGGCTTGGCACATTGATCGTATGGACGCGGGTACAATCTCTTCATCCACTCGTGACAACAAAAAACGTGTTGCCAGAATGCTGATCAAACAATGACACGACGAATCATTGTAAATTAAAGCTCCAAGACTTGGCGCTGCGAAATGGCGGCGTGGGGCGAAAGGGGGAGTCGCGCGCGATAATATAATTTGTCACTAATTATTTTTAAAATGAAGCGCATTGCTATCGCAAAGATTGACAGAGATTTCCATTGAATTGTTGATCGTACAGACCAGTTGAGTCAGTGATTTGAATGTAGTTGGATGGATTGCATGCAGCCGCTTCTTATTTGTCGAAGCGACGCATTTCAGTCAGTAATTATTATTGTTTTAACATCAATTGTTCAGAATGTTGTTGTGCAATGTGCATGTTGTGAAATGATGAGCAAATTAAAATGAATTGGCAATAAATGTCCTGAATAATGTGTTTGTGATCGAATATGTTCTAGAAGGAATCTAATATGTGCCTACAGGATTTTACAGTAAATGATTTTAGTTTTCAGTAGTTTCCAACCATTGTTCAGAAATTTTGAAAACTACATCATTTCCGGCTATAGAATATGTTTGGCGCCTCACACAGTTAACTACATGTTTGCCATTGAAATATCATCGAAGTTATTAACTACACACATGAACCAATACATTATAAATGCGGCAAAACCCCCACCACACAGCGAACGTTAATTATTGAGTACAGGCTGATGAGGCGGATGGGAAGTCGGAGAATCGCGAGTGTGGGGAAGCGTCGCAAT
>JANSTS010007276.1:33650-52720 GCA_026546915.1 Sylvicola fuscatus
TGCTGTTAGCAGCAGACGTTTCCATTCTTAGAAAATATTGATCCAGTGCAGGATTAAAGAATAAAAAGGATGAACAACGATTTTATTTACAATCGATCAACTCCCAAAACGATTGTTGGTATGTGAATGCAATGATCATCCATTCGGATTGACGTCAACAAGTGTCAAGACCGCAATTTAAGAGCATTCTATCATATAATGTAAGGAATCTCATGTTTCCTTATGAATTGGCAATTGGCATTCTTTATTATATACATGAGTACATTATGTACCATAAATTGTGGAACGAGTGCAAATAGAGATTTTCACATGTCGTTACAATTTGCATCGCTCGGACCAAGAAATATTTAGTCCGCTAAGTGTAAAGGCGAAAAGAAACGTTACTGATCAATATTTATGAGTTTTCGAGATTAATCGAATATGAAAATAATAAAAGGCTTATAACTAGAATTTCATCAGATTGCCGTAAAGTATTTGCGCAAACGAAATCTGATGGAGTTAATGTTATCAATTATTTAATATAATAACACATCTAATCGGGAAAAGATGATAAATTGGTTGCGGGAAATCGTGAAGGCGGGGATTGTGCGTGACATAATCAGGCTGACATTTACGCGAATGTTATGTTTTGGTGTCTACATATACGCATAAATATTTGTTGATAAATAAATGGTAAATCCCTTACTTTTTGAAAGGATTTATTATCGCGGGCTCGTAATTGCCATTAATTGCATTTTTAAGTGAACCGATAATTATTTCATTGGTAATTTGCCACGATTCGAAGCGCATTGCCTTGGGACAAGTTTTGCAGAAGTGTAAGATACCAAAACCTCAAGCCTCTTGATACTCAACAATTGCAATAAAACTGCTCTGAGCTGTGGATTATCAGCGACCAACTTTTGACTATAGAAACATAGACATAAGAATGCAGAACTCCAAAATACATATCAACTCAATGAATAACACTTAAGCTGTAATTACACTAATTACGAATGGTAATAACTAAGTTCACACTACACTATCAATGAAACCAAAAGGTTAACGAAATGAGTGACTTATGGAAAATTTTAATCAGCAAATGCGCAAACTCTTGGGTTTATTTAAATATACGATTCATCTATTCTTTAATTTTACTAATATATTTCAATTTGAATGCTAATTTATTAATTGCCATTCTTCTATAATTAGTTGAAGAATTTATTGAAATTACATCTTTATTGTGTCACACGGCAATTTATAATCAATTAAACTGTATTAAGTTACTGAACGAATTCTTACTATGTAACAAGAAACCTACTGAATCTTAAATAAATGAACTTGAACACTGACATTATCTCCAGACAATGTTCTTCAGCGACTTGTGTATAAAAAATATGCTTTAAAGCCCCTTGTGAGCAACGTGCATATTTTAAGCGCATCACGAATCTTCAGAAAGCATAGCCTTGAACATGTTTGGCTAACGCGTTCGCCACGATTGCCAACAATGCCAACATCTCAGATCGGCATCTCTGCTAAATCCTTTTATGATAGCACAAGAAACTCCACTGAATTTGTTAATTAAGTTAATTAGACGAGCTTAAAGGTAGTTAGAGGAGAAGTGTACCGTGTGGCAAATATCGATTTCATTCTTAACTATAGAAATATTGTGCACTTTGCTTAGGATATTGACACAGGGCAAACGCAGCGTTTTAATGAGCACAAAAGGTTGTTTGCGTCTTGCAAATAGTACGATAGGTAGACGTAAAAGCTACGGAAGCGGGCGTTCTACAAACATTTTAAATATAGACACTTTGTTGTGTGCCATGTTCTTCTGATCATTTTTAATCACTTCTGAGAATAAGAGATGTATTCGATTCAATGTAATAAATGTGAGAAGTGAACTTGGATGTTGCTCTAAGGATACCTTTGATAGAAAATAGAAGTACGATTAATTGAAATTATATTTACAAGCAAAAGGAAGTCGACTGAAAGAAATTCGAAAAGAAATCTTGCTATTTAATAGCGATGTTCAACATCTAACTTATTTATGTTACAAAGAAATTATTTTATAAGTCAATATTTTTAAAGGTCAATTACAATACAAGTTACATTTATAATTAAATTGAAAATACACTTCAAAACAGAAAAAGGTTGTAATGAAAATTAAATTGAAGACTTATGAAATAAAAAGAAGAATTATTAAGAAACAAGATTGTTGCGATAAGAAGACATAACGATAAAATTAGAAAACAAATGAAAATTTCCAGGAGACAAATTAAAGGTCAAATTTGAAATGAAAGATTAAGATAATTCCAAAACAGTTTTCGAAAAATTAAGATAAAAATAATTTTTGATAAAAATGAATAAAAAAATCACAAAAAATGATGAGAAATACTGGAAAAATATGGTCATTTCCCAGCCACTTGTAGACAAAAAGAATTTTAAGCTGGTGGCTGATATTTCTAAAATTAAATCATGTTGGTATCCCTGAATGAAATTGCAATTTCCACAGAACCATGCCGATTCCCTTCAGACGCTGCATCTAAAGCGCTGCAAAATACAAATTAGATGCGACTCAAAAAGCACATAAACTGCATAAACCAACTGCAATGCCGGTCGCGCGAACGATAAAGCCAGATTAATCCGGATGGCAAATTTCACTAAATATGGACGACAGCGAACGCAACTTTGGCGCGTCAGACAATAAATAAGTACATTTATACAAAAAAAAAATGAAAAATGGTAAAGAAGCAGCCGAATGCATTGGCGATTAGCGAACCTCCCTGGGAGCGACTGCACTCTTCAAAATGCACTGTCGGCGTTTTCTTATATGAAAGCCAGTATGGGAATGGAATTTGTGAATTTTAGTATGGCGTATGCAGTTTATGTGTATGTGGTTATGTAAATAAAATACGAAGGTTCTTGTCATTTGGCCCAGCCTTGTCCACTTGGAAAGACTTGGAATTCCAAGAATAAGGGTCTGAACTGTAAAGTATTGGGTTACATCTAGCGTTTTCTTCTTATTTCCGCATTTCATTCACTTTAGTTGAGGCCTAATTGGGTTTGAAAAGCCGGCGCGGCGCATTGTGACAGATAAATAATCTGTTGCCGATGTCGCAGAATTTCGGTCAAAAAAATTGGCTGAATAGAATTTTCGATCTGCACTTGGAAACACCAAAAATAAGTATAAACAGGCAATCGATTGCTTGGTCATCCCTGGGCAGTCCTGAATCCCCAAAATTACTTCATGAATAGCGCCATCGTTTCTTTTATTGATTGGCACACACGTGGGGCCCACACACAAGCACAAGCCGACGGAGTTTTATTTCTCTATATGCACACATGCAAGCCACATTAACCCGCAATCGTGCTCGCGTGCAAACCAACCAACTCACACATTCGCACGCCAGTGTACTGACGGGCGGCTGAGGCTGATTTCTTTTTTCTTTTCCCTAATTTTTTTTTTGCACAATTTTATTCCGTTTTCACTCTTTGGATAATATCCAGGTGCAAATTGTAAGTCGCTGGGATGAAGTGCGTATTAAACAATAATCAATTATTTGGCTAAGAACAATAACTCACACTGTGTTTGGCCAGAAACCGTCTTAGTTCTACAATTTGACCCGTCTAACAGTAAAATAGAGTGTTTTGAAGAATTCTGTGTTGCTTTTGATACGTACTTGGTTAAAACGATTCGCTAGTATTTTGCGGCTGTTTTTTATGTTTCCGAGTTCTCAAACGCACTCTCACACTTTGATTTTAGTTTTCTTTTCTAGAGAAAATGCTGGATTTTCAGCTCACTATCTCCTTGCATGAGACTGTGGAAATTCACTCACGGAAAATGCGGTCGCCGTGAAATTAGAACTGCACAAGCTCACTACACAAACTTGAATGAATCATCGCCTATCGGTGGCCAATCGCTTTGGCTTTTACATTCAGGATGAATATTTACTTTTTACATAATGTTATATGCGAATGAATCACGAAGGACTTGCACGCTTGACATTCGTCGGAATTCGAATTGGCGGAATGTTTAGAAACTAGGTTAAATCCTTAAATCTCATTCATTACTTAAAATGTGATAAATTTTTGTTTTTCCCGGTTTTATCAAACCAATTTTTGCTAAAAAGAAGAGATTTCTCTAAAATAGATGAACATTTACCGGTGCCTGAACGGACTGAATCTATTCAAATGTAATTTTTTTCTATGATAAGATTTTGATTTTAAATATTATTATTAATTGGTTGCAGATTATGCTTTTAAAACTACTGTATCGGTTTAAACAATAATTATTAATATTAGTTTTAAAAAACGGTATATAAAGAAATATATACATTCTCCTCTATTCTATATATATGACAATAAGTATAGAATTCACTAGGATGAATTTTCGAGTATTTTTTTTGGTAGCCTTTTGCGTTTATAAAAATTACTTTTAGAGTAAACTAACATTTTTTACTTGTAGTAATATTTCCTATAAATAAAGGAAATCGTTTATTTGTAAATGACAATATTTAGAAATATAAAAATCAAATAAAGTAGTAAGATCATTACCGATGAATTATATGAAAACTCATTTCCCCCTTTTTGATGTTCGAAAGAAGTAAAGTTCATTTTGTTGTATATATATTTCGAAAATATATTTTATATATAACACATCAATATGTCAAAACTTACATAAATATATATTTATAAGTCAAAAAAAATAAAATTAGCTTAGTGTCATTTTGTGTTTACAAAATATTGTAAAATAACTATTGTAATTCTTAAATTAAAACATTGACACAATTTTTTAAAACATTCTTATAAAAATGAACGATCCTGAGATGTTGTACGGCACCACGTTATCCGTGGAGTCGATAAAAGTGATGGCCGAGAGTATAGGCGTGGGCGCATTGCCAGATGACGCCGCCAAGGAGTTGGCCGACGACGTCTCCTTTAAGCTGAAACAAATAGTTCAGGACGCTGCTAAATTCATGCATCATGCTAAGCGACGTCGTCTCTCACTGCAAGATGTTGATCAAAGTCTTAAAGTGCGTAACGTTGAGCCCCAGTACGGATTTGTCGCCAAGGACTTTATTCCATTTCGGTTTGCATCTGGCGGTGGACGTGAATTGCATTTTATCGAAGAGAAAGAACTTGACCTGTCTGAAGTGATCCAATCGGCGCCACCAAAGCTGCCACTTGACGTTACAATAAGAGCCCATTGGTTGTGCGTAGACGGCATTCAGCCCACAGTACCAGAGAATCCACCACCGCTCTCAAAGGACGCCCAAGCTCAAGAGTCTGTAAATCCCATCAAGAAATTAGACCAAACAATGACAAAAGATACAGCTGGTAAACCAACCACCGGAAAAGTACACAAGCTAAAGAACGTCGAGACTGTGCACGTTAAGCAATTGGCAACACACGAGTTGTCTGTGGAACAGCAATTGTATTACAAAGAGATTACAGAGGCTTGCGTGGGTTCTGATGAAGCTAGAAGGGCGGAGGCGTTGCAGGTATGCTTCTTTGCGTTTTGTATATCAATCAAAGTTCTTACATACATTTTTGATACAGTCTGTTGCTTGTGATCCTGGACTTCACGAAATGCTACCAAGAATGTGCACATTCATTGCTGAAGGCGTCAAAGTTAATGTCGTGCAAAATAATTTGGCGCTTCTTATCTATCTGATGAGAATGGTTAGAGCACTGCTGGACAACTCGGCCCTTTACTTAGAGAAATATGTAAGTTGTTTTCTTAGTTCTGATGTAAGATAGTTAATAATATTGTTTTTCATTCAATTATAGCTGCATGAGTTGATACCATCTGTCTCAACCTGCATTGTCTCAAGGCAACTGTGCATGCGTCCCGAGCTGGACAATCATTGGGCTCTACGTGACTTTGCCGCACGATTAATGGCACAAATTTGTAAGAACTTCAACACATCCACCAACAATCTCCAGACACGTGTAACACGGTTGTTCAGCACTGCCCTACAAAACGAGCGCACCCACTTATCGTCACTTTACGGTGCTGTAGCCGGTCTTTCTGAGCTCGGCACTGAAGTCATAAAAGTAATAATTGTACCACGTCTCAAATTCATCTCCGATCGAATTGAACCACACCTCCAGGGCCCGGCAATAAGCAATACGGATAAAATAGCAGCTGGACATATAAGAGCTATGCTGCAGAAAAATTGTGCGCCTATCTTGAAGACAATAAGGAATCCGCCAGACTACAATGAGGATTACAAGTATGAGTCCAGCCTCTGTGGCAGTTTGAAATATTACTAATTGCTTTGGTTTAGGCGTGATTACGGATTTTTGGGACCAACACTGCATCAAGCTGTTGTAAAGGCTCGCAATGCTCCTCCAGCACCAGTAACAACAACGCAGAATTCTTCGACTACGTCCACAGGTACTGTCTCCCTTGTCAGCACTCCAATTTCCACGGCAACACCGACAATTGCTAGACAACAGACTCCACATTTAACAGGCCGAATCGGAAATATGTGAGCATACAACATAATTGTGTTTTATTGAACTTTAATTTAATCAATTATCTCAGCCAAACTCCTGCAATCGGGCAAGCAATTCAACGACAGACCTCGCAAACTCAAATAATTGGCCAGAGTCCAGCTACATCGCAGCAAAAATTCGTCTTCGTTCCACGTCCAACCACGCCAAATGATCTATATGGTATTAATTTTAATCATTCCAATTAAAGTGCAATCATGAAGTGCTTTCCTTTGTATTATTGAATGGAGTCGCCACATGATAAACTATGATTGTTATAATTTCTTTTGTTCTTAGGAAATATTTCATCAACTGGTCAACTCTCCAATACCGGAATGAACAAATTTTCCAACAATCAACCATCAAATGTTCAAGTAATCATCTTATTTAGGATCAATTCTTTCTTAAGTGCTTGTTAATTGCTTATGGAAAAAAAAGTTGTTGTTATTAACTTAATGATCCTGTCTTGTAACTCCTCCATCTTAAGTATCAACTACATCGTCGCAATTCTCTCTTGTTTCGATATAATAATAATTAAAATTGGTTCTCTATCCATAAATCTTGTACTCATTAATTCTTCAATGTTTATGTATCCTCATCTTCACTGGTATTGGCAGATTTATATCTGATTTTCCCATCATGCTGCTTTATTGTTTTAAAATAGTTCGATTCTTCAACAAATCTAACACCAACTGAATGTTGCAGATTGTTAGCTCACCACAACCAATTCAAGTACAAAAATTGCCCACTACTCAAAAGGTGGTAATGATAAATGTGCCGCCGAATCAGTCGCAAGTTCATCAAGCATCTCTGGTGAGTTTTGCCTTCCTGATTGTGTAAACAAAACGTCTTAACAAAAAACTTTAGAATCCGCAGAATTCCGTATCAATTGTGACCAAGGCTGGTGTGGTGCCCATGGACACTGAGGATATTCCTGAGATTGACGACTTGTCGCATTTAGAGTGAATATAATTATTTTGCTATTTTATAATTTGTGAGAATAAAAACTGTTTTTCGTGATAGATGTTTATAAAAGTTTTTAATATGTTCTTTTGTGCGTCAAGTCTTTTTGTTGTGCGTTTATAAGAAAACAATAATTTTGTTCAAATCTTACAAATTCTCTTATCTCTTTTTATTATCAGTATAACATTGCACATTTCCTTGACGATACAAATATAATTTGGTTATTGGGAATAGGTGAAGACTTCTTTAAGCTGGTAGTAAGGTTTCTTAGTTAACATGGACGACTGTGGACTTGTAAAATTTTGAAAATTAGGACAACACTGAACGATTCCGTGTGAAACAGGAGCTGTGGCGTCGCGTGACGTCCCGTTCGCTTTGCGTTGGCACGCGTGGCTTACGTTCCGGAGCGATGGCGTTGCCCATTACCGAAAGGGTCATTGCTTCGGATGGCGTTTGACTCTCCATTGACATGCGACGGCTGGACAAATTTCTAAAGTGATTGATGTTTTAAATTAAATATTATTTATGAAATTGAAATTACATTAAATTAATATTAAATTAAAATATCTACCCTAAGTCTATGGAATGATCTCGATGTCGCATCTTAGAGAGTTTGTAATGATCTGCATTGTTTAGTGCCTGAAAGGACATGGCACGTTGTCCTCGCGTTATGTTGGAGAATGATTTTGTGGTAGCGGACGTCACTGCAACGCTGCATTCGACACGCTATAAAAAATACAATTTTATATCCTGATTGTTCAAATGCATTTCATTGAATGCCATAGGTTGCGTGATAAATGAGGAAAATGAATGTTTCAAGGACAATAAAGACGATGACGTGTTTGATTTGTATCGTATCACATATAGCCAATTTTTGGTTGATATTTTATGTAACTGTTATTTGATAGAGAAGATCTTAATGAACGCAACATCAATTTAACAGGACATAAACACCAATCACACCAATTTGTCAATTACCTATGGATAGAGTAGTGGGAAAATTATCCGTTTATATACCTTAATCGCTTTTTTGGCAGTTTGTCGCGATGTCACGATGTGACTAGCCACATCTGGGAAATTGTAGCGCCGCGATGATGCTTGGCTTCGATCTGATTTTTGTTAAAGAATTAAAAAAAAAAACGTTAAATATAAACGTTCTGACTCACAATTACAATTTTAATGAAACACTAAAAATCGATCAGTAATTCTAAATTTCACACAAAAACTGCTGCACAAAACCACCCCGAAAATTGGCAAAATTAGTTCACAACTCAAAATAGATCCGACTCACCTGGTACGGTTCGATTCAAGTTCTTCTTCGGATTTGTGTTCAGTTGTGTCGGCGGCAGCGCCCTGATTGGACGTGCACTGGTTAAATCCAGTTCATCATCCAGTTGCTGTCGAAAAGCGCTTCCATTTGGGTAGCGAAATTCACGCTTGAATTGCATCGTGTCTTCGTTGAGACTGCTGTGCTGGTGGCTGTTCTTCGGAAAGCAAAGCCTCATTTCAACGTCGGGTGCCATGTCTTGATGGTAATTACCGGCCACCGTTACTGACCAACCTGCGAGGAATATTATGATGTGCTTTTAAATAAGTATTGATTATTTAAGGAAAGTGGGTTAAGTAAAGTGAGCAAGGGGATGAATTAATATTAGCGAAAATCGACAGGCTTTATAAATTATTTATGAGATTGCATTATTATTGGACTTGTTGTAGTAGTAATCAGGAAAACTATATAACTACATAATATATCCTGTATATTTGCGTTGAAAAAGTGTTTTGCAATATTCTTTACTATTGATCGTCCTGATAAAAACATTATAGAATAGAGAAGAAATTAATAATTTAATAAGATTTCACATGATTTTTTATTTACTTTCTTCAAATCGTATATTCAAAGTCAAGACGTTGAATTTGTATTCCCCATTCTACAAACTGTTCAATCATAAAAGAAGGACATTGAGGAAGGGGAGCAAACCCTGCTAGGTGGCAATTTACACAATTGAGGAGAAAAGCTTAAATTGAGCGAACATTTTGTTTGAATAATTCCATAAATGTCGCGTCACTGGAGTAAAATCAATAACAAACGATGAATTGAAGATTCATGCATTTTATTAGCAAATTCTTTATTTGTTCTTCATGATCAATTATAATATTTGAATGAAATATTTCGCTTATGATGATTTTAATTTAATCCTAATCTCCGAAAAGTTATATGAAATACTTTGAAATGATACTGAATGAAATAAGATCCTAAAATATATAAACAATTTCTTAAAACAATTATAAATAATCCCTTTGTCGACTCCTAACAATCCACATATTTTTACCTGCATTGGTTCCATTGGTACTTCCATCACCAGTCTGCTTTTTATCCACAACAGGCGGTTCTTGGCTTCGCGTAGGACGTCTTCGACTAAGCTGCCTTGGTGGTAGGTTTTGCCATCTCGACACAGGCAACACAGCAACACCCTTCTTAGGACTGGTTGGAGCAGAGCTGGATGATGAACAAGGACTGGATGTGCCATCATACTTGTCGGATGATAGCATTGTAAACGGACTAGGTATTCTCGGAAGTTGTTGTGACTTGCTCTTCGCCTTTGCATCATCCTCGGTGTCCTCATGTTTCGCAGTCGGAATTTTATTGACATTCTTAGGTCTATTTAAGTTGGGCCGACTATTATCCCTTTTCAGACCCACCTTTTCCTCAAATGACTTTTTAATCTCTTTGTCCGTACCAGAGACGATGCGTCTTATTTTCTGACTCACTTTAGTGCATTTGACGCTCACTGTGTCACTGTCACGAGATCGTGTCTTGATGTGCGTGTGATCTGACTTCGACATCGTCTGGTAGAATTGGTCAGGCGGCGGCGGAACCGCTTCTGGTAGGCGAGCGCTTTTGCAAAAACTACAATTGCTTCGTTCACTGGTTGGACCATCAGCAATTTTATGGAGTGCAGGATTGCAGAAGCAACAATCAGTGCATTTATCGCGATCCTTGGGCGAGTTGGTGAAAGGCTGGTTCGGTGAGTCATTTTTGTGGATGATTGTGTCCTTAATTGGTGAGCTTGGAATGTCAGATGGAGCTGGAATTATTACGAATGAAGTAGTGTCAATTTCTGATATGGTTGGTTCTATGGAACTTGGGATGTCGTTATTCAACTGATCGGCAATCGATTCCTTTATTTCACCAACTTGCCACACATTTCTTTCTGGAACCTTTGCTTTGGTTACCAGTTTCTTTGGAGAAGATTCGTCCTTTCGTTTACTTTTGCCTTCTATTTCTTTACTTTTCGATTCATCGGTGTCCCTTATTTTTGTTGATTCCTGTTTAGCTTGGCTTGTTTTTTTCGGTCTTAGTTCATCTGCTCGTTTCGTCGATTGACTAGAAGAAGTTTTCGGTTTCTGTTTGGTCGGTTCATCCTTTCCATTAACTATCCGTTTTATAGTCTTCTCTGGACTTTTTTTGGTATTTATTTGCTTGGTACTTTTATCGACTACAGATTTCTTACAGGGCTCGATCTCTTTCAACTTCACATTGTGAGCGCTTTCATCTTGACTCTTATCGCTATTGCACTCGGTGCACGTTTCCTTATTGACGCAGTTCTTTAAATAGCTCTCCATTTGTAGTGCGTCATTGATTCCTGGTCCCGGGGACGTTGCCATATTCACTCTTGCTGTGTCGTTCGATGCACTTTCGATTGCAGTCAGTACGTTCTCTGATGCGCATGAACTGGTCGGTGGAAATAGGTCACCAGCAATCGTCGCTGTTGTGTAGGTTGTAGTGGTTGCTGTCTGCGATTGATATGTTTCCACTGAGATGGTAGAGGACATGTTGGCTGTGCTGATGGCAGAGTACTGTGGTGTCATCTGAGTTGTTTGAGAGGCTGTCTGAGTGGAATAACTTTCTGTGGTTGCGGCTGAATAATGTCCTTGGCTCGTTGATGCATCGTCATCATCTGTGAAATTTAATGGAGATATGTATTCAAATGGATGTCTAACAAGTGTTGGTCAATCATAAAGGAAAATATGTATCCTTCATTGTTCATTGACCTGGTTCAGTTGGAAGGACTTTTTACAACATTATTTTTGAATCATTTCTTTCACGCTAAAGAAATAACTTTAATAGTAAACTTTGTCTCTTTAAAGCCATTGCAAATCCTGTATAAAATATAAAGAAAAAATGTATTAAAAAATAAAATAAACACAAACGAAACAGAAAAGTTGGTGGCACAAAAAATTAAATGGATATAATTTTATTTAACAAATCATACATAATAAAATGTAATTATTTTTGGTAAGAACTTAAATATAAACATTCCGAAAACATATTCTTCAAAAAAATAATTGTTATAAAAAAGTATAATTAGCAAACTCAAACTGCTGCAGTCACAAAACTATTTTAACATAATGTTGTTGAATTAACATATCTGCAAGGTTGGGTGCAATCATTATTCAGTGGTTGTACAAATAATATAATCGTGATCAAGGTAAGTCATAGTTGTGAGTATAACAGGGTTAACCATTAGGACGAATTGTAAGAGAAAATGATTATTGAATAAATTGTCGAATCAACATGATTTCATATTACATTTTATGTAATGTAATTAAGGATAAAATATGTTGATTAATAGGACGTTTAATTTTATTAATTACTTTTCATTTCAAAGTATTAGGGATATTTTTTAATATTTCATGCCAAATTACCTAAATTGGTTAACATTGTTAAATTGTTACAAACTTAAAAAAAATTAAAAAAGGCTTTTTAATAAAATAATCAAATGTAAATTTAAAAAATTAAAATTTTTCCTAAAATATTTCTTATACAACATTGAAAAAAAATTGCCGAACATTGTTGAAATCGGAAATATTTTAGTCAGGCAGTAGTTTTCAAAATTTCATGGCACATTTTCCAGATATCCGAACGAGAATCGCCTCCTGAGAGGGAAA
Organism: Sylvicola fuscatus; assembly: GCA_026546915.1. NCBI lineage: Eukaryota > Metazoa > Arthropoda > Insecta > Diptera > Anisopodidae > Sylvicola > Sylvicola fuscatus. The sequence continues at coordinate 46,041 of JANSTS010007276.1, forward strand.
GTAGGATTTTCTCGGCCATTAAAGAAGAATTTATAAGATGTAAGAAAAAACATTTTCTTAAAGTGATTATTTTTTGCCATGACCATCGCCAATTACGCACGATTTTATATAAATAAAAAAAATAAATCTGCGATGGGCTCATTCATTTAGTTTTCTCTAGAATCTAACTAAATATTAATTAGTAAACTCTTATCGTATTATTCAACTTAATGTTATCCTCTTCACAGCCTCTTAAATTTAATTTATTCAAATTATAACTAGACTACATGACTTATCCCAAAAGGCATTTCATTATCTTAATAATGCAAAACTTAATTAGTTCAAAGAAAAATCATTATCAATAAGCACAAAAAGTGGTCGTCTTTGGTGTTTTCCTCATCAATAAAATTATATTACCTGGCAAACAAAGACGATTATCAAATTATTGAATTCTGCGTAATTGTATACAAAATAAATATTTAAGAAGCATGCGCATGTAACGGTCAATAGAAAAATGAAAGGATAAAATCAAACACATTTAAGAGAAAAACGATAAAGAAAATAATGGCGTCAAATTTAGCAGCAGGTACCTTCATTAGCGCTCTCAAACGGACTGCCATCATGCCTGTTAAAGAAACCCATCCAAGCTTTTGGTGTTTCTTCCTCAATGGCGGCCTTGCCACCATAGAATTTTCTATCTGGTGAAGCAGGAGCCACATTAATCACCTGCACGACAGCTGGCCGCTGTTCATCGCTTGACTGCACCCTCGAGTTCACTGTCGACGAGCCAATCGATTGTACAATTAATTCCTCCAACACCACACCCGCCTGACCCGATTTTGAACTTTGAACAGCCGGTGGCGGCTCCTCGCTGGATGAATCCACGGAAAAACTGCTCTTCTCTTCGGGTATCACCTCAAACACCTGCTGGTAACGGGCATTTGGTGTGGACCTCTTTGGTGTGCTTCGACGTCCAATGGTCGGTCTGCGTACTTGAATTTCTTTGGGCGTGCTCACAAACTCAAGGCCGCCCTCCTCCTGGCGATTAAGCGCTTCAATCAACAAATCCGCAATCATTCGATCCACCTTGGTGTGACTGGGCGTCTGAATGGCACGCACAAATCCTTGATGATTCGACAGATCGTCGCCGGCAGTAGTTCGCTGGAATGCGATAGCTCTCATCGGTTTGTGCACCGGAATAGGTATTTTGGACTTTGATTGATTCTTCTGTGCTGAGTTATAGCCAAGCTGTCGTGTCGGAGAGCAATCTGGCGAACTGTCCAGACACTCAACAATCTCAAGAATTTCAATGCATTTCTGACCGTCATGTATCTCTGTTTTCTGGTACATTCGCCGTGGACCACCCTCAACATCAGGTGTTAAATTCGCCTGTGACTGGTACAGTGTCATTTTCTGGACGTCCCTCTTTTTGTGGCCATTCGTATCCGCAGTTTTAGCAGCAACGACCACTTTTGGTTGCGTACTTTTGCGTACAATTTGTGTTCTTTTAATGGCACCAGTTTCCTTCTTTATGCTCGCCGGCTTCATTTGGACATTTCCGCGGGCGTCTATCGTGTACGTCTCCAGCAATCCGACTTCGGTGCGTAGCAAATTATTACTCTTCACCTTTGAGACACGCATTATTTCGGTCACCTCCTTCTTTGGTTGCTGCACTTTTTGACTAGATATGGCACGTTCAGATGCGGCCTCCTGCAACATTGTACGATCCATCACCTTTTGCAGTTTTTTCTGCTTGCGAACTCGCTCATCTTCTTTCTTCATCTCAAGACGCATCTGCCGACGTGCTAATTTTTCACGCAACTTATCTGGCATTGAAGAGGATAAAGCACTTGCATTGGGATCCATATTTTCTTCCAAATCAGCGATGGGCACAAAAAATGCTTGACTTTTTTCATGATGGCGAGGTGATATTGGATCATCCAGGCTGTCAACTAAACTAATACTATCCTCCGATTCCTCGGAATTTTCGTGAGACTCATGAGCTTCATCTTCGCCTGCTGACGCCGATGAGGGTTGCACCTCAAGAGATTCAGTGCGAACAAGATTCGTTTGACGCGGCACTAAACACGGTTCTTGATCTTGGCAGATTGGATATGTACTTCCAGTGTTGACTGACAGCATTTCCGGTGACTCTTGCTTCTGTATTTCTTGGAATTCAGTGTCAGACAATTGCGAAGAGAACACAGAAATATTTGTATCGACCAAGTAACTGGGCGCATTGTCGTTATCAGTGGAAGCGAGACTTGTGTCTTCAATTTTCATTGTTGACGTAGTGCTGGCGCGCTGCACTATCTCGTCCAAATGCTCTGGGGACAAGTACACTTGCGACACTATCACTTGTTCGTTACCTTCTTCGTCCAGCTGAATGTCTCGAGTTATTGTGCTGTTGTTATTACTTTCGTCGTCTGAGCCACCTCGCGACACGGACACAATGCTTACAATGTTGTTCAGATTGTCGATCAGCAGCTTAGAAATGAACTGGTCGATATTCGCGACAGTCTCATTCTTGCCGTTATTGTTATTCAGGTTATTGTTGTTCACGGTGTTCTCATTCGTCGTGCCCGAATTTTGGCAATTAGTGTCAACACAGTCGACGACATCACTTTCCTCAGGTGATAGTTGGCGCATTTCTGGTGTATTTATCGACCCGTTCTGCGACTCGTCCACTTCCGTGTCACTAGCATTTTGCGGTGCCACCATCAGCGACGACACCGACGACGACTGTGTCATGGTACGCGAGGAATCGCCTGGCAAGTGTGTGGCCTCGATTTCGACGCGTAACACATCTTGTGGCACATCGTGTTCATCGGTGGCCGACGAGCCGTCCAAAGGCGTCATATAGATCCGGACGTTCTTGCTGCTAGTCTGCGTCACAATTGTGGGATGAGGCGTTACCGAACTTACCGAACTGTTATTGTTCCCACTGGATGATGCCGATGAGCTTGGAGACGCAGCTAGCGGTGAGGTGCATGTGGTAGCTTGTCGCTTGATTGGCGTTGCCGTTGCTGTGGCACTGTTGGATGAGTTTGCGGTTGTTGTCACCAAACTCGATGACGTTGTCAGTCTCAAACGCTTTGGCGAATTCACATCCGATTCCACTTCAACGGGATCGTCCAGCTTGCTGCAGGCTTCACACGGCTTGATGGCGTTATGTGCGGCGGCACTTTCAGCCGCGGTAAAACGACGTTGTGACCGTCGCAGTGGTGGAGACCAACTGCCAGATCGCGTGTCGTAGCGCTTTTGGGCGTCGCGACTCCAAATTTTGCGTAGTAACATCGATTTACGCATGGAAATTTCGCCACCAAAAACACCGCCGCGTGTCGTCAAGTTTGAGTCGGAGCCAGACGATTGGACGAACGGTGACCGTGGCGTTGTCGGGGTGGGTACTGAGTGGGCGCTTGTGTAGTCGTCGTCTGACTTTTGCTGAGACAAACTGTGCCTGGAATGTCAAGGAGTTTATGAGTTATAACGTTTTTTTTGCTTTTGCAGCTTGTATTTTATAAGGTAAAACATGAAAGTATTGTTTGGGTTCTGTGTGGGGATAATTAGTTAAATGTTAAGGTTTTTACCCTCCATTGACATACTCGTTGCGAATGGAATAAAAGAGTGGTAAATTGAGCGCACGCAAAAGGGCGAATTTGCATGTCAAACACCTTCCATCGATTTTCGGACGGCGGGTTTCAATATATTTTCCAAAGGCGTTTTACTCGAGACTCCCTTCATTCAATAGAATTATTAGCATAAATTAAGGATGGTAAATATTTTGCAGACATTTCGTTTCATTAAACATCTGGGATGATGGCCACTGGAATGGGATTTTAATGCTCTCTCTTGTGTTAAAGTTTGGGCCATTCCACTGAATATTAATTTTCCAATAGTATTATTAATTGTACGAAGAAAGTTCAAGGTAAGCGCATGAACAATATGACTAAGTATTCTCGTTTTGGGGATTATGAGATTCGTCCTTGAAGTTTTTATATAAACAGTTTACCACGCAAGGGTAAAGGGCATTTGAATTTCAAATTTAAACACATTTAAAAGTTTTCTATTGAGAAAATGAAGTCACTTGATAGCTACGGCAGGCACTTACTTTCTCATTATAATTTCCGGCACGGAGTACCGTCTCCTCAGTAGTCCTGGTCCAGAAGCCATTGCATAGGTGCCAGATCCCATAGCCTGCTGCCTACAAACGCTCGTCACCACTGAACTGATATCCCAGTTGGACACTGATGAATCGTCGTCTCGAGCTCGACTGCAATAATTAAAGATAATAATCATTAAGAAATGAAAACACAATCAATATTCGAAAAATCGTCTTCACGATAAGAATAAAGTAGTAGTTAATGGAAATGGAAAATTTTACCAAATTGCATACAACTAATTGCACATTAAAGACCTATGGAAACATTACATGTTGGAGCCCATGTAGATTTGTTTGCGTGGAAAGACATGACACGAGGCAATTACTCAAACCCGCCCGCTGGTCTTCCAGCAAACGCATGTGGCGAGTTGGGCTGCAAAACATTGTAAGCTCACAATATTTACAATCAATGTTTGGACAAAATGCATTGATAATAATGCTCGGTACATGTTTATATGCATAAACGCAGCTTGAAGTTCAGGGCAGTAATGTGTGATGCATTTATCAAGATTAAAGCGCATTCATTTGGCCATGTGCAACAAACTGATACAATGTGTATAATCCGCGTTAACGCAGTTGTTTGCCGACGCATAATATTTAATTTACATTTTATTGTTATCGTGTTGCTTTTTGGCAAACATTTCAAAAGCTTTGCAGAAAGCTTTATTGAGTTGTATAACGTTGCTATCGTTATGCGTAACGATACTTAAATATATGAAATTCTGAACCAAATTTTGTTTATTTTGAGGGATGTGAATTGTTTATTCAATTATATTTTGTTAAATATTTAATTTAGTGGCAAAATAATGACCAATAATGAATACTGTCAGTATTGATAAGTTTAGTAAATCAAACTAGTCAATTAAATATTATAATTGCATTGTAAACCAATTAATCTACGCCGATAACGTGAACAATGAATGTGGTGTAGTAAATATAAACGTTTTATTGATTAGCGTAAATTGGATTTATCCCAGACACTTCGCTAAGCAGTTAAAGTGCATCTCTTTTCAAATCATGACTTATTCAAGTTTGTGAGAACAATTATGTATACTTGTAGACGAACATCAAACGCTCTAGCCGCAAAGACAGACACCTTTTAAGCGTTTTAATTCAAAAACATTAAAGTGGCGGCTATAAATAACTGTCGCTTTGTGCATCTCGCATTTCACATGCTCACCTGAACTAAACACTGTACTACTTCTTTGAATATTTTAAACAGTCAAGACAAGAAATCGTGATGAAGAAGCTTTTTGTGTGGAATAATTAATGGATTAGCTTTCATGTTATGTCACAATATTATTTAAGTTTTGAGTATTGCATAATTCTTACTCAATATATACAAACATTTTGGATAATTGTGTCTACCTATGAAAATATCGTCTCACCTGAGTAAGTTCATTTTATTATGGAATTCGTTAAATGAAAGATGATGAGATTTAAAATCGTGTAAACAGTTTTTCTTGATATGTTTCACTAGACTATATTTCTTACTTTAAATCTTATAAATTTTATATTTATATCTAAAAATAAATAGTTTTAAAATAATAAAAATAACATATATATATTATCTTACTTACACAATAAATAGAAAATTCAAACGTCTTTAAACAAGATAAATCTACAATAATTTCACTTAAAACAATTATTCAAAGACGGCAACAAGTTCCGCTTATAGATGATCGCTTAATGCTAACTCACTTTCTCAATCGCATAAACATAATTGAAATAAACATTTTAGGAGAAAAAGTGTAAAGCATTAAAACATGCCCACCGAGTGCTATAGACCGTAATTTCAAGAAATAAAAAATGCAATCAATTCCCATAACTTTTCTTCTCATTCATTTCAATCTCCATTCTGCAGTAGACCGCACAAGTTCGCCGCTAAGCCTGCTTTTACTCATCACAGGGCCGCACTGCCACAAACGCCTAATCGCAATGAAGCCGTAACTTTCTTTCAAGAAAAAAATACGAAACCGCCCAATCGCCATGAGGCTTTTCCAATAATCTGCTCAAAGCGACAAAAAAGATGATTGATTGGATATTTTGTGTCATTGTTGTATACTCAAACATATAGATTCCGTGGGGCATTTGTGCAGTCTTATCTGACACATGCAATCAGTGCGATTATGTCCATCAGGCCATGCCCAATTTCTCCAATTAGTGCAGTAATTGAACTGAAGATAATTTACAGTGAGGCAACATCAGAAGACCACGCCATCCGTCACAGCAATGAAAATCCACCCATTACAAATTGGATGTGTAAATTAGCGTTTACCTAATATACAGTTATTAAATCAGCTATGAAGTCATTGAAGAAACACTTTCAGTGAGTAACCACTTTACGTCGGAATTTCTCTTGTTATGCTTAAGATAGACAGAAGGAAATGAATGATATTGCAAACGAAGTAGGAGAGATTATTTTTGGCAATTTCAAGCGAAATTTGTTAAAGAAATTATGTGCAGACGAACAGACAAATGTGGGGAATACTAAATGTGTGTCGGCGTCTGCACACATGAGCTTCTTGCTTATTCATGA